>JABFFI010000018.1:0-10974 GCA_013623725.1 Fusarium robinianum | reverse complement strand
AAGCAGACATTCGGGCGAGTCATCACCGCGGCGTGCATCGCTGTTCCGACCCTCCTCTGGGCCGCCCTGGTGTCTCCGGAGGTGTGAATAGGACAATAGGTAGTGTCTGTTTAGTCGTTGCCCAGGATAATCAAGTCTGAAAGGGGAGGCAGGGGCGGGAGAGCTAAATAGCGCTGCCTAGGAGGAGACAGTAAACGGCGGGAAATCAACTTGAGAGGGCTCTCCCAATATCCGATTCCCTCGTAGTGCGGATCGTCCGATTTCGATCGTCTTCTCCAACTGTGCAACGTGCCCGCCTGAAAAAGGTCTGAGCCGCGGCCGTAAATATCCCCGCTGTGCGGCGCGGCGACGGCTGCACAGCCCTGTGGCGTTTTCGCTATTCAGCCCAGAGTCAGTGGTCGGCAGTTTCTGGACAATTAGCCACTACGAACAACGGATCCGAATCGCACATACGCCAGATAGGCGCCGGAATCCAATTTCCCTCCGCTACCATAATCAGCCTCGCTAGGGCTTTGTGAGGGACAGGGTGCGGGTCTGACGGCCCCTCACTTCCCTGGACAATCCCTCGCGGTTGGGGATATAAACCGGCTCTCTCGGCTTCAGGGTGATAAAGGAAGCTGGAAAACAAGATCACGGATAGCAAGAAGAAGAAAACAAGCACACCAAGCATCGAGCTTTCTTCAAGCCACCATCATCATCTCCTCACAATATGGCCCAACCGGATGACGCCACAACCGCCCTTGTAGATCAGAACCCAGAACAGAGGCCTACCACACCTAGCTCAATGGATCCCGTTGATTCCGGTTTCGCCACCGCGGGCGAGTATCTGCAATTGCGCAGCCAGGTGGTCGCTGAGGAGAAAGCACTCGACTTCGACCATCGCTGCCGCTCAGGGGGAACGGAGAGAGAAAAAATTGCTGATGCTATCGTCCAAGCACTAAAAAGGCAGGATGATACCGACATCTACGAGGCGGCAGCATCACGGACCGGTTTTGGCGGACAACAGCATCCTAGATTTGCTGGCGACCATTTTCTGTCCAACCTCGAGCTCATCAACAAGACGGCACTTCTCGACGTAGCGCGCCACATGCCCAAGGGAGCTCACCTACACATCCACTTCAACGCCTGCCTTGCACCCAACGTTCTGCTCAATATTGCCAAGACTATGGATCGTATGTTCATTACCAGCAACCTGCCCCTGGTCCCAGACAACAACGGGGCCAACTTTGACCGATGCGAAATTCAGTTCTCTCTCATGAGCCCGGAGAAGGAATGGCCTGGAGATTTGTTCTGCAACTCCTACCAGCCTCGTCAAACTATGAAATTCAAAGAATTCCTTGACAAGTTTCCACAGTGCTACACCAAGACGGCTGATAACTGGTTGCTGGAGAAGCTCATGTTCCATGAAGAAGAAGCCCACAACTTTCTTCAGGCTGCCTCAGGGTAAGCCCCCAGTCCACTTTGACTCTTCTTTCCCTTGATGGAAACTAACACCCCATAGGGCCTGGGAAAAGTTCAACGGTCGCACGAGGATGATGAAAGGCCTGTTCAACTACGAGACGGCATACAGGACATATACCCGACTTTGCCTCGAGGATTTCATGAAAGACAACATTCTCTACGCAGAGATTCGCCCTAACTTCATGACGAGCAACCAGCTGTACCATGACGACGGAACAGGACCTATCGACAACTGGGGCATCATGGAGATCATCATCGACGAGGTCGAGAGATTCCAGGCGGACATGACCCCCAAGGGCCACTTCTTTGGGGGCCTCAAAGTCATCTACTGTACCCCGCGGTCCTTCGAGGCCGGAAACGTAAAGGCGGCCCTGGACGAGTGTATAGAATTCAAGAAGCGCTGGCCGCAGTGGATCGCAGGTAAGGAACTTGAACATGCGACCAGGCACTGAGCTCCGCTAACTCGGATAGGTTTCGACCTTGTTGGAGAGGAGGCTAAAGGAAAGCCTATTAAGGACTTTATCCCCGAGCTCCTCGAATTCCAGAGGATGTGTAGAGAGGAAAAGCTTGAAATTCCTTTCCTCTTCCACTGTGGCGAAACCCTGGACATGGGAACCGACACGGACGGCAATCTTGTGGATGCACTTCTTCTCAACTCGAAGAGAATCGGCCATGGGTTTGCCTTGGCGAAGCATCCCTATATCATGCAGCGCATGAAGGAGCGCGGCATCTGCCTTGAGCTTTGCCCGATTTCTAACGAGATCCTTGGTTTGACGCCGCGTGCCAGCGGACATGCCATGTACCAGCTGCTTGCAAACAACGTACACTGCACAGTCAGCTCGGACAATGGAACTCTCTTCCGGTATGTAATATGGTTGGTTATTTGAAATGGCCTGGCAACTTACGAGAGATATATAGATCTTCATTGTCACACGACTTCTACCAGGTCATGATAGGAAAGCCCGATATGGGCCTCTTTGGGTGGAAGCAGCTGGTGCTGTGGAGCCTGGAGCACGCATGCCTCGACGACGATGCGTATTCTCGAGTGCTAGCTCATTGGCAGAAGGAATGGGATCGGTTTGTCGAATGGGTGATTGATATGTACGGAAAATAGTCGAAATATATCTGTGAACTATAGTACGATTCGCGTTCTTGAGATATGCAGGTTTTCTCCCTTATGACTTTCCTAACTGCTGTCTACACTGGTTGGTTGGCATATATATGTAAGTGCGCCTTCTGTGCGGCTTTCGTTGGGGGGTTTAAGCGCCGCGGGTTTACCAATTGGAACCGGGCCAGGATTGACAGGTCGCGTGTCGTTATTCGCACCGACTCTAAAATCAGGCGCAGGAGAAGGAGTTGTTTGGATGTAGTACGGCCTATCGCTATCGGTTTCATACTCTGGCGGACCCTGTTCCCTTCCTGTTCTAGAGTCCGAATATCGCCGCTGTCCTGTACTAGGTAGTGGCGTCGCAGACCAGGTATTGGTACATTCGTCTTTGGGCGCGCTTCAGCAGCCGGCCGGCAGCTATGGAATCATAGAATAAAGAGGTCCAGATGTTGAGAGACCCGGCTGATTGGAGGACCGAAAGGGATTCGAAGGGTCTGCGAGTTCTTATGGGCCAGCGAATGCTCAGGAGAACTGATGATGAATTAGTGGCATGGCGGGATCTGTCATAGAGATGAGACTTACTCACCGGGAGCGTTGAGATATAGACTGTACAGGGCTGACTAGTTATTCGGTATGTATTCCTTTCGCTTCGTCACTCAGCTCGGTCGATGTATCTATGAACGGGTAGAATCGAGGCCCTTATTTGGCGATAGCGTTGAGACTTCCGTCCCTGTTTGGTTAAAGGCGGGGTATGAATACGATTCAACTATTGAGGCCTCTACGGAGGCAAGCGGGTGAAAGGGCTTTGCTTGCTTTCGGGGCTAGCCATATCGTTCTAAAGAAGCCTCCGGGGAAAGGGCCATAAATAAGATGCCTATTTGTAAGAATGCAAGAGATAAGGACTCACCATCATTCAGCATGGGGGGTAGAAATACTTCTAGCAAACCCATGTATCAGCAATAGTGCTTCTGGCTTCGCCAGTTAGGGGTTTGAAGCGTGCAGCAACTCGTAGGAGAATGGAAATGGCAGCCGTACATGGCAGACGGTGATAGGGGCAGTCCGTGCACTGATCTACAAGACATTGTGTGAAGGAAGGTTCAGAGGGTGGCAATATGGAAGAAAAACGTGTGATCCAAGGCGCGGAGATAGGGCATGTAGAGAGACGGGGCCACGGAACAAAGCAGAATAAATTGGAATGGGCTCAGAGAGTGACAAGTTCTACATCAGAAAATAGATCAGGAACGCAGGAATATTAATTTCTTTTAACGCATAGGACAGGATTAGTGATCAGAGCCTCGGTTCTTTGATTAATAGATCTAAGTCATACTTACTTTGACCATTGTGCTCGGAGTTCAACAATTTTTGCACCATATCGCTGTAATATTAACTGAAGACTCTCGGAGTGATACGCAATAGCCGGTAATAATCGTAGAAGAGCCTCATCTATCAATTTCCTTCCATATGAGCACTTGTCCTGGAGAAGCTCTATGTACTGTGTGGGTTTCATGGCTGTCGGATTATCAAGGCTTTGTTTATAGAATTGAGCATATGGCCCAGGTCTCTCTTGGGGAGGGAGAAAGAAGTAGCCTTCCCAAACGTTCTCAGTGTAGTGGTGTGACCCCGAATTTATCGTTATTTTGTCTTCTGTTAAGGGCAACTTGACCTGCGCGTTCCTTGTCTTAGCGACTTGATTGATAATGGCCTCCCTTTCATGAATGACTAATTGGAGAGCCAAGGCTTGGCGCTGAACTTGGGGGACAAATTGGTTTAGTACTTGATATACAAGCTCTCTGTTTAATGTGATAGACTGCTTCATTTTCCCGTTTACTCTCGTTAGCTCTAGTACTGCATGTTCCAGCCTAGGAGGTGGTGGAGGCGGATTACTCCTCAACTGCCGAGGTAGAGCTTTGGCTTCCCGGTTCTCATCCACCGCCGTTGGTCGATTACTGCTGGCATAAAAGCCTTTCGAGTCAGAACCGATATCATGACGCTGAGGAGATTTCTCAGCATTGTAATGACTCTCACACATGAGATACAGATCCGTTGCTGCCTTGCATGCTTGAAGCTGGCTAGACAGGTGACAAGTATAATCTTCGATAAGAGAGAAGAGGTTTGGCAAGATGTCTTTAGCCAGATTTTGGAAGTAAGTACTCTCATTCTGCAGTCTTCCGTTTTCTTGATTTAGCTCTAAGAGCCGTTGTCTCATGCTATCGCCGTTAGCCTTTTGGCCTAACGGGCAAAGCAGAGTATCAAGTGCACTTGATGTACCGCCAAGACCACGGATCTCATAGTCTATATCTCGAATAAAGAGTAACTGCTCACTTCTTATGGGGGGCTTAATTTCAGGGCTAAATTTTCTATTCATTGAGATTAAAGATATCGGGATTGAGATGGCATTTAAAGTCGATGGGAAAAGTGTCTAACCCTTTAACTGCTGTCGAGAGCCCTAATTTATATGGAAACCGATGATATAACGCATGGAAATTCCTTGGGCGATTTATAAAGGACTGCAGTGCACATTGCGCTGTACATAGTTACAGTTACTGGTAACTCGCAGAGGAAAACATAAAAAGGGCTGTTCTTTCCTGCCCAATATATGACCCTAGATAAGGTGAATTTGCACTTTGCGGCCAGGCATTATCGACTTATGCAAAGGGGGATTAAGATGTTCATAGCTGTAGCTTTCTATCTTAGTTCCAAAATCGCAGGCTTTTAGAGAATTGGTTGACTACGGATGTACGGATGGCCAGTTTAGGACTGGCATTTCATAGGTCTATCCGATGAATAATATTAATGATACACTACCTTTTCAACGTAACATCTTATTTAGACTCTCAGACAACGATTTCATGCTCCATCTTTAGATTTAATACAACTATATATATATATATATATATACGCTTAAATTTCTTGTATCTCTCTTTCCTCTTCCTCTTTCTTCTTCAAACTAAGGAAGAGTCATATCTTGCCTATTACCTATATATACCAACTTTCAATCATGAAGTGTAATTCTCCTCAACATGAATCTTTTTTCGACTTACAGAGCCAGGTATCCCCAGTTCAGGGCGGGAGAGATAGCAAACTACGACCAAGTCTTAATGGCAAATCCGAAGTAAGCGGCAGCGATAGCCCCGGTAGTTTGGTTGAATTTGTAGTCCCTGACTCTGCGGAACTCACTGAGGCATCGCTGCCACAGACTCCAGTACCACCAAGAGCAACAGCTAGGGAGGGGCATGATGGGGTGAGAAGACCGAGACGACATAGGTCATATACTTGCCTGGGCGAGATCAGTCCTTTGGACCTCGGCGCCACACTGTCCCCTTATTTTCGAGCGCGGCGTGCTAGTAGAGGGTCGCCGACTAGATACGCCATGTCGCTACCTAGAAGGATTGAAGCCGCCATCCTAATTCTGGATGAGCTCATGAGTGGCTTGCAGGAGTTTCAGGAGGTAATGGAATATCAAGCGGAGGAGAAAACAGAAACATGGGCAAGTGATTCCTCCGACACCGATGAGTATGTCAAAGTACCCCAAATGCAGAGCGATTAGGCTGCAGTTATAATAATCGACCCATATGGGAGGGTAGTAACTGGGAAACAGGTGGCTATGACGCTCAAAACGACATGCAAGAGATCTGTCTTGATGTTTAACTTCACGAGTTATCTATGAGGTGAAAAATTATTCTGCATCCTAAACTCGCAATCTTGGCCCTATTCAAAAACCGATAGGCTCGTACTGCCGTCACAGAATATCAATATCGGGGTGCCTGGGTGTGTGCTTGAGAGTACCGAAGCACGAACATATAGACTAGATTTATTGTCCTCTCCTTTGTACAAGTACTTCAACTATCAATTTAACTTGTTTGAATCTGTTATGACACGAATTATCCCACGATCACGCGAAGCAGTCGCCTTGATCAGGTTCAGCAGTGGACCGGACCACACATAGCAACGTCGCATAGTCCAAGAATCCGTCCCACGGGAGAGAATAAATGACCAAGTCATAAAACGAATTGAATTGATTGAACCATCCATCAGGGCATCAGTGAAATAGCACAGGCAAGGATCTAATCCATCTCTCTCATTTTAATCCATCCCCGTCGGGCCTCACAAGGGTTTCAAGCTGAAGGCGCCAACCTCAGCGGCTGGCCTCTCTTCTTGAACCAATTCTCAAACACTCCTAAGCCGAGGGTCCAGCAGCTTGCCAGTGGAATAAGGGCTTGTCTTGGGTTATGCATTCAAAATCCGCGTTTTTGGCGCTTACGAGCAGTAGTTGGCCAGCTGGCCGCTTCAATCCCGGTTGACCAGAACTCAAGGCAGGCTTTATGGCTAGAGGAGACGAGGAGGCGCTGCAGGTGGTAGCTGCTAGGCTCTCAGGCAATGGGTAACCAGATGTCGAATACTTAAAATAATATGAATAGAAACCTCGTAGATGTTGAAGCAGTTACATACTGGCATCCCTTCGGCCTTCCTCGTCACAGTCGGCGGAGACAGCTGGGCATGTTCAGTCTTTGACGGGAAGAAGCACGTTTGCCGATGACCGATTGCCGAGCCTCGTTTCAACTGAGGGACTTGTTGGTCCATCGGTACCAGATTCTCTTATCAGGAGACCATCACCCCATCCCTGACTTGCATGGCGAGTGGGTATCGTCTCCTGTGGTCGATGAAAGGCCAGTCTCCCCCACTCCCGCAACATAGTTGGTGTTCTAGGCGCCGTCACACATGTACTTCAGTGATCGGTCACATCGAGCTCTATGCATAGGTAGTTTAAAGTTTCAGCCTAGCGTTTCATTCCATGGTCGCCAAGATTGATCCCGAAAATCCGGCATGCACTTCACCCTCTACGGGGGCTCCAAGACCCATTCGACTGTACTGCTCTCCTCATCCTGGTTCTCAATTAACTCTGACACATATCCCTTTTGTTGTTTAATATCTGCCCCCCGTTCGTTCGAGTACTCAAGGTTCACGCTTGGAACCACAGCAATCTTGCGATAGCCCCTGAACCAAAGGTCTTTACAGAAGAGTTCCGGCTCCCCTTGGAAACACTCCCCCTTGCTGCCGCGTGAGGCGCGGAACCGGAGCCCGTGGAGAAGAGGAGCTGCTGTGAAGGCCGTAGCACCGTTCCAGCAAGCAAACACTTGAAAGGGCAGGTGATTGTCATAGCGGGCTCTGGTCTCGGGGGCGTTCCAGAAGAGGTTCCATGCCGAGTCCCAATTTCCATCATCGCCGACGGAGAAGAACGTGTCCCCTGATAGAGCCCTAGCGACCCAAATATCGTAGAACGTAGGGTCGGAACTGACATAAGTCCAGTCCATCGCGCAGGTCATATCGGCGTTGAGGTTGCGACGCTGGAGCACGAGCTCGAGCAGATCCTCAGGACAGGCGGCAACGTCATTCACGAATAAGACCGTAGTTTCCTCTGTGACCTCCACCATTCTCTTATATAAGGGTTCAAGAGCCAAATTGCGCAACTTGGCCAGTTTCCGAATACGGTCGCCCTTGGAAGGGTTGACCTTTGAGTTCTTGCCTAAGTACCTGAGACCGAGGTCATCAAGGAACGGGCCCAAGGCAGCTAGGACGTCTCCTGTACCATCTGGCGAGTTCCCCTCCACAATGGAAAGCGCACAACGATGTGGACCGAGGAAGCGGACCGCTTCAATGATGCTCCCTAGGAGCCGCGGGAGAAGATGCACGCATTCTCGCAAATTCAGGGCGAAGAAGTAGTCGATCTGCTGGCTTGGCGCTTCCTGCAGGACCTTGTATCGGTTTGTGTCTAGCGAGGGACACTCCAGTCGTGGCAGTTCTGTTGCGGTAGGATCGAGGATGGCTGATATATATGGAGAAATGCGCTCGGAGGAGAGAATGGCTCCTGGAAATAGTGAGAACTGCTGTCGATACCGGTTGATTGGCGTATACATGTACCGTTTCCGATAGATAAAACAGAAGAAGTTTTCGTCACCGGTGTAGCAGAGGCGCTTGTCACAGGGGTGAGGCTCTGTTCAAAACTGGAGATTGTTGCAGAAACGCTGGTCTGTATAGGACCTGAAGCTGTCGTCGTCGTCGTCGTCGTCGAAATTGTCGAAATTTTCGTGGAAATTGAAGATGGTTCAGCCGCCGGTTTGTGAAGAGGAAAACAGAAATCGGAGAGCCGAGATAAATGATCGCGGCCCAGATACAAGCTTGTGGCAATGAAGAGGCAAGAGGCTGGCAACACCAACATCACCACAAGCTTGCGACGGATGCTGCCTCGACAGAGTGAACCACAGAAGCTCATTGCATGATAGAAATTCAGAGGGCAGAGGAGAGAAGATGGAAAGACTTGGAGCGAGTGAAAGACAACGAATATATGCATTATCTAGAGGTGGTAGGACCATTTTAGGACTCCCTCGTCTAGCTAGGCTCTAAGCGCCTTCACGGCATATTCCATGTCGATACATGAACGTCTACAGTTAGTGGGCTATTTTTACGCAGCCGCTGCCGTATTGGTTTAGGAACCTCTAGCTCCTCGCGTTGAGATGCAGCTGAGTAGTGAATCGGCGCTTAGAAGAGCCAGTTATGAAGAGGATGGCTCGGCATGGGTTGAGCTAACTCAAAGGCCTAGAGGATAGGCATTCAGTCACCCAAAGACGTGCATTAGGCAATATACCCTCTTACTTTTCTGGTCGAATACACTAGCTAGAATTGCAGGTCTTGTAGCTCAAACCTCCATTGGTTCTTCACCCCCTCCCCTCGGGTCAACGCGAACTCCCACTTGATAACCCTCGCCAGCATCTCTCCCCCCCCCAAACCCTTCACGATCTTGTCAAACCGTCGAGCCAACTCCGTCTTCGAGGCCTCCTCCACGCGGGTAGTCGCCTCTAAGATGGCCGATATGGCAAAGATTGCTGACTCTGTGGATTCTTTTGGCGTTTAGTTCGTAAGCAGACGCCTTCTAGATGAACGATATGGCGATAATTGCTGACATTGGCGTGTCACTTTGGTGCTTAGGATGTAAGTGGATGCCCCATAGATGGAAGAAATGGCGATGATTGCTGAACTCGCCTAGACCGTCAGCAACGAACGTGCAGCCAGGTATGTCGTAGAGGAGCCGCGTGAAGAGAGAGCGTGATGACAGTAGCGCCCGTTGCGACGGGATCCAGGTCGGGCTCCCGTCTCTAGCGGACGTGCTCGAATGCATCCTCATGGCGTGACACGATGGATATCCATGACCATAGCGCCAAGTAGGGTTCTTCGCGGCTCTCGAAGTCGGATGTAAAGAAGACATGCGCGACAGGCGTGTTGAGGCCAGACGAGAGGTGTCCCACGACCTGGGCGCAGAGAATCGTTTTTCCGAACCCGGCAGGTGCGTTGGCCCAAAGCAGCTTTGGTCCCGGAGAGACCTCTATTGCGAGCTAATGCCGAAAAGCAGGCCGGTCGAGCATCCAGTTGTACGCGCCGTTGACCCTCTTTTGGGGGGAGTCGGGGTTAGGCGTTCGTTTGGAGACAACGGCCGAGCCAAGAGTGGAGTTCCCGCGCGTCTCGGCTCCGCGGCGTTGGCTCGGGGGCTAGGAAGGCTAGGTATAACTAGCACTTTGCCTCTAATCTCCCCCTTGATCCGAGCCAAGATTCGCCGTGTCTCGACAGCCCACGTGTGACCCAGAGTAGACCCTGCTCTTGGTTAGAGGGCAGCATCGTGCCAATGCTGAGATCCATACCCAGTGCGAGTGTGTCGGTGCGCCCTGTGTCCGGTTTGTGTGCCCGCCGCGTATTCTGTATGTATGTATGTATGTATGTATATTTTTCGTCCGGGGGGCCGTGAGGCCCCAGAAGTCTCCTAAGGGAGCACAGGACGTGCTGGGCTACGGGAGTCTACCTATGATCTAACCATACAGTGTCCCCTATCCAGCATATCATTGGCACAAATGGCGCATTACATCGAGCCTGTTACCCGTCAGCGGGTGGGCCAGGCACGGCTAGTAAACAGTAGCCGAGGGGTAGCTCATGACAATCATAGCCATGGTGTAGGGGCATGGCTGAGGATGGCTGCGGCCCGACGGAGAGCGTTGCGGCTCCCTATCTGGCCGAGCCAATGTAAAAAGAAAGAGATAACAAAAGAAGAGAAGAGAAGAGAAGAGAGAGTGAAGGAGGGAGCGGACGCAGCTGCGTCTCGGGTCGGTCCCGTCTAGTAGCGAGGGCAGATCCTATCAAAGAAGGCGCTTGTCTTGGCCAGCTTGACGAACTTGTCAAAGTCTTTTCCTAACGCTAGATCGATAGTCGTGTTTGGCGAGGGAGCGAGCCTCGCTCGATGCCGCGGCGGTATCTTTCTACAGTAGAAGATATGGTCAGGTGCTTTGCGTCGGCTGCATGAGCAGACCACTCGTGCATCGCTGTGGTTGAACCTCTCGTGGTATGCGGCAAAGTCTCCGTGG
>JABFFI010000017.1:0-23376 GCA_013623725.1 Fusarium robinianum | reverse complement strand
GGGGAGAATAGAGGTAGGGTAGGGGGGGCTGGGGGGGCGGCAACAGAGCTGTGGCGCCTGTTAGGAAAAAATCGATGGGCGCCCAGAATGCTGGGGGACAGCAATGCTTGTGTGAGCTGGGGTGCGTGGTCTAGATGCACGGCGCGTGCCAGGCGGGCGGGAGTTTTTGGCCAAGTCGATGGCGGGGTTTTGGTGAAGGCGATAAGGAGCGAGGGGGTGCTAAATCCTTGGATTACTTGGCCAGGGGAGGGGAGAATGGTGGACTAAAGGGGGAGAAATGGGAAGGGGCATGAAAAAGATGGCAATGATGGTGATGAGTGATGGGTGATGGTCGATGGGTGATGATGATGATTGATGATGGCGGCGGACGCGTGGAGCTGATGCTGAGAGCTACCTACCTACGAAAACGAGATGGAGTCCGGGCAGTCCAGTAGGTTTCCTGCTGATGACTGAGGAATGATGGAACAGGCTTGGGGGTGGAAGCTTCTATCGACTGGCTGGTGGACATGCACTGTACCTACCTAATCCACTTGGAGTGAAGTGACCTCAACTGGACAGGAGCGTCAGCTCTGGGAAAGGCTCGGGAATACCTACATCCGCGTTTCTCATCGTCACTTCCAGGTTGATATCGACTGTGAGCAAGGGATAGCGAATTGGAAGGTAGGTAGGTACCTAATGGGCCCAATATTGGGTTGGATGGAAGCCATCCAGACGTACAAAGTATCAGAGCTGCGTATTCGGAACTGACAAGTTCGGGTTTGTGACTACCAAAGTACCTTGCTACTTCGTACCTAGGTATCCGTAGATACCTAGATCCTCGAATGGAACATCCATTAGCTTGTGCTACTATTTTTATAAACAGCTACCTATACCTAGACCTACATATAGGTACCCATGGATGGTGGATGTTTATTGTTTTGAATCGCATCCATGACTGATAGGTCTCTCCAGTCATATTGAGTGCTTCTTCATACCGATTTGTACTTGTACCTATACAGCAAGAGACCCTTACTCTAGGTAGCCAACAGCAGCCCTCCAGCTGGTAAGCGTCATGGACCTGCTCACAATGGAATCCTGCATCTGGACATTGCTTTCAAGGTCTCAATGACTGCCCGATGTGCCGAGTCAACCACCGCCATATCTTTGGTGTCTGTCCTTCAACTCGTGGTCTTGCGACGCGTCCCTGGGTTTTTGTACGCCTCGACTGCAGCACAAACTCTACATGATGGAACAGAATAATCAAATCCTCCTTTCTTTCTCTTCCTTTTTTTTTTGGTGGACCTTGCCCCAAAACGTCACGCGACAGTCGGAAAGATGCCTTCTCGTCTCCCGAGAGATCCGGATGCCCTAACCCCGGGTTCATGCTCACAAGCTTGATCTTGTCTGAGCCTCGGGTTCCCTTCGTGGCCCTACTTATTTAGGTACCCAACACCGAGAGCCTGATGGTGTTTTCCTAGAACTTTGAAGAGGTACCTCCCTGGGTAAGTAGGTAGGTACCTACTAAAGGCAGCAAGGTCTATGTGGTGCGTTGTCCAAAAGCACATACCATCCATCCATGGATCATAGTCATGGACGTAAATCCAGCTCAGTCCGAATTTGTGTCACCATCCAGAGACCTCAAAAAAACCACAACACATCCCCCTTTTCCTGTGTGAGCTGTGTGTTGTCAACATGTTTCTTATTTGAGTCATCTCAGAACTTGACATGTCGGCATTGCACCAAGACTGCTCACCGCTTACACGCATAAAGTCTGGATCATCAGCTTACACCGCCGGCATCGATCTTCTCAATGTTCCAGTATAATGCTATGCACAGTTCATATGGATGTGATATCAACGGTATCTCACTCTATCTGGGCACCCTGAAGGTACTAACTGGCCATGGAAGTCTGCTCGCGACGCTTTCAACACCATAGCTCTTTCTAGCCAACCCGTCTCCAAGTGTCGCAATGGCACCATCACACAATACATTCGTAACTCCAACCTGTGGTATCATTCCCAAACACCGAACAATGCAATCGTCTATCCGGTCTCGCCGCCGTCTATTTCGTAGGCGCCCATGCCTGTAACCATTCTCTCATCCCCTCCAAGCTACCCTTCTCTGCCTCTCCCGCAGCGATGCACCATTCTAGGTCCCATACGCCCTCCCCCGCCATCATCTCGGCTAGCTTGCGACTCCTCTGGCTCGACTCGTCTGCGCAAAAGTAAAGCGGCTCCTGGAGATTCGTCACCGTGGCCATAAGTGGCTTGACCAGCGGAAGCACGTCTCTGGCGCTGGACGGCTTGGCGTCCAGACCCGTGTTCGCCCGCCCTGTCTTGCACCAAGGGTTTCCACAATGAGACTTGCCACAACCCGTCATGAGTTGGCCCAAGTATCGCCGTTCGATCCTGCGCCTCATGGCTTTGCCCTCTGGGTCGTGCATGCTCACGTACAGGGGCCCAAAGCAAATCGAACAGAGGCCGATTTCATTGGAGCCCTGCTCATCTGAGGCCGTTTGGCGAACCTGACCTTTTGCTCCAACTCCATAAGATGTCCTTCCGCAGTTGGAATTTCGACAGATAGGGGGCTTGGCTTTTGAGACTTTGTCGAGTTCATGGTGTTTGAGATGCGTCTCCATGTCTCGGAGACGCACGATCTTCTCACAAAGATGGCACTCCGTTGTCCGACCACCATCTGCAAGCTCATGAGCCGTTAGGCCTGAAAGAACAACTTCGGGGCTTGGGTTGAAGGGGTCTCCTTCCTGAGGTACTTCGAGATGGCAGAACCTGCACAGAATCAACTTGCCGGGACAGACACTTGTCTGGTGCCTGGCGAGGTCAGGAAGCGAGTTCGTCGAGAACTCGCAGTTAGGACAATGGCGCTGGCCGTGATATACATCATCATGTTTCGCCCGGCTGAATACCGAGTTCCCATGAGCCTCGTCTTTATCGCAATGCCAGTGGGCCTCCCAACCCTCGGAACCCCTCTTGAAGACGGCACGACAGTGAGGACATGAGATGTTGTTCCTTCGACAAAAGTTTTCGTGGAGAACCATTGTCCGTTTCGGGATATATTGTAGGCAGTTGCTGCACTGGGCATCGTCGGGGGAACAATCCTCCTTAGGCAAGATGTCAGATTTGCTGGGGACCCTGTCTTCCGTACTCATCCTAGCCCGCAAAGTGAATTGAATGGGCTGGGTTGACTCTCCCGTCGTGTTTGGATCCTGATAGCCACGGATCGAAATCATAATGCTTTCTGCGTCCTCGAGCTCGACGTTGGACGGGTGGATGATGATCGACTTGGTTCCGTCTATGGCCGAAGAAAAGTTGCCAAAGACGTGGGCAGTATCTCGCGCAAGCGCTCGCTGCCGAGGCGACTTGGGGGTAACGAAGAGGTCGAGCGCGTCCTCATCTTGATTAGTAGTCAATTCAATGGCCAGAGACTGGGACCGGTTCCATGAGGGCAGAACATAATCCACATATTCTCCCGGCAGTACTTCCCCCTCGGCAGACCTCCAGATATCAATCTCCCCGCCAGGGGAACTGCCACCTGTGGCTCTCGGGCGAGCAGTAGACATGATGTGTCGCAGCGTCTCCCGCGCCTGCTCCTCATCCAAAGCCTCGATATCCACTTCAAGATCAGTATCCACGACGCAGATCCCGTCCCCTTCGGGTGCGACCTTATCAACCAAAAGCTTGAATTCTTCTCCACGAGCGCCCTTCACGGCCAACATAGCACCCTTGCTAAGAGTGGTGAAATTGTTGCGGAGCTGCCGTTCGAGGAGCGGCTTCCAATCGTCCGGGTTGTATCCAGCCTCTAGGGGCCGGAGGCGCACATAAGTCCCCTTTGGGAGCTCTCGCGCCTCCACCTTGATCTGGAGGCTATCGACAGACATTTCCTCATCTCCCTCTTCTCCATCAACCGCCTGGCTCGGAGGTAAGATATCCTCCTCTTCTATCCCCAGAGCCTCCGTCAAGAAAGGACTCAAGCCCACCAGGCCCTCTGACGCAGAAAACTCTCGGATCCCAGCGAAGACTGCATTTTTGTTTTTCGGGTTGACGAGACGGAATGTGAGCGGGTTGGGAAGTTGGTGGGCAGCCTCGATATCGGTTTGACGCGTTGAGGAATAGGACCAGGGGTCTGAACGGTCGAAAGTGGAGGGTCGTGATTGCGCGGCGGCAAGCAGCTGCTCGAGAGCAGATTGAGGCAAAAGAATTTTGTCGCCGCGGAGGTTCTTGGAGGATAGGGCGGCGGGATGAGCGACTGTGAAGGCCCCTGACCAACGCAACGGGGCGGGCTGGTCCATCACGACTGGGAGACTGATTCACGACCTATGTTGGAGAGAAGTTTGTGTTGTCGTGGCGGGGTCGATGCTGGGCGAAAAGTGATGGAGAAAAGAGGTGGTCAAATGAAACCTCCATGTCATGGAAGAAGCTGAGAGTGGGAGGTTCCCAACATTCTTGTTCCCTATCGTGATAACATTGTGCTAGAGTAGGCAGCAAAGTGGTGAGTCGTAATGCTCTGTCAGCGGATTCCGTAGAATTCTCCCGCCGTCGTCAAGTCCTCATCTCATCATGAGCACTGACTGGTGGGGCAATTTGGGCATCCAACTGAGGCAAGCTTATCTAATAATCCACGTGCTGTTTGTTCCCGGGAAGGCGCATGAGAAGCCGGACTTTCAAATATCCGAAACAAAACCTGGGGAGCAGCCTTAGCCTCAAACCAAAGCTCGATGTCATGGGTCCCGTGCATATCACTTCTGCCGGCCCGTAATCAAGCATCCGGGCGTGCATGCGTGGAGAAGACATCTCAGCAGCCGGCCGCAGTTCTGTGGTAGGAAGACGGAAATGCAACAAGATTGACGTCGGTCGTGAGAGATGAAGATGAGAACGACGGACTCTCATCACAGCCCTCTGCTCGTCATGTTTGAGATACAGTGCACCTAGGCTCCATGTCCGTCCTTTGACACCAGACGGGCACGTTGCAAGGCCGGGGAGAAACCCGACAGGGTCCTCCCAAGGTTACTCGCGCCGTGTTGGCGGTCCGGGATAGTCGGCGGACTCGACGGCGAAGCGGTCGGGAGTCGTAGCCCACGCAATCTCGGTCTTGTTGTTCTAGTTCATTGGTAACTCGAAGAGCCCGGACGCCGGCCTTTTAGTCCCTTGCTTTGTTCCTCGTCGGCCGATGCGAACGAATCTCCGATTTCATCATCGCTTCGCTTATGGCCACCCCGCGACTCACGTTGTCAACTCGGCACTCCTCAGAAGGATGAATAGCGCCGTGCGGACCCCCACGACAAGCCATGACTGGCTCAAGACGATGACGACGAATGCAGCACCGGCATGCCCTCCCCGAGAGAAAAAGCAATGCAAACACAAAGAGGTGGCAGAGATGAGATGACACGGATGTGGCACAAGGCGGAGAGGAGATTGGCGGGCGCGGAGATAGCACCGACTGGGGGGTAAGGTATCAAATCGCCATCGCATCTCGACCTTCATCCCTTGCCAACGAGATTGCCAACAACACAGGCTTTCGCGCCCAGCTTCGCATAAGCCCAGCTCTGATCACAGTGAGGCTTGGGGGTCCCTTGACGCTTGGCGACCTCAGACTCCATCAGAATCCACCCGGCCGAGCTTGGTACGATCGGCAAGCGGACCCCCCGGATTCTGGTACGTTGATCAGGTCAAGGCCTCGCAGCTTTATTAATTCCCCCCCCTGAGGTATCTGATCCGCGCGGTGTTGAGTTGTTGGAGAGGAGAACAAGCTGCGACCGCCATGAGCAGTCATCCGCGCCCAGCGCCGACCGCCGCATGTATTGCGACATGTGACACGACCTGGCCCATCTCTGGTCCAACCATCAACGACTGCCTATAGTCACACACACACACACCTTCTCTGTGCCTCTCTCCTCCTCGCTTCTCCTCGCTTCTCCTCTTTCACAGCAGTGATGACAACCAACCCTGGTCAAGAGCCGACGGGGCCGAAAGGGGGCGGGGGTGGCACCGGAGTACCTATCTTGGTGTCCAAGGGCGAATCTCAGACTGTTGACGCACCACAGAGGACATACCACATACGGTAACTGGACAGACATGGGGAGCGGACAAGGGAGGGCTGACAGTGCCAGCGTCAAGGTCGCAGCGTCATTGCATTACGTTTGGCTTGCCCATTCGCCCTACGATGCGCCGCTTCAGGGTTGCTTGTCTGTTGGTGCGCCTCAGAGTCGACTCCATTTGCTAACCCCCAAAGGACCCAAAGGGCTCCCAAGCTTGATAAGACGGACCAGCTGGTGATGCCATCTCGTCAACAGATCAGGCCGAGTGTAGCCAGACACAACTCAGCACTCTAATACGTCGTCGGCCTCCACTCTCGACTCCTCCCACGGGCCGATCTCTCACACCCACCCACCCATCCACCTCCTCCACGTCCTCCTCAACCACAGAGAACCGTTTTTGCTTCTCCCGCCCTGCTTGTTTCCTTGTGTTGCCTTAACGGGCGCATATCTGACTTCTCTCCGGTCCGGTCGGGTTTACTCTACCGTGTCTCTGAACGCCGCTAGCCGGCCGTTCGTTCGCTGGCTCGCGCGGCGTGGGTCCTCGACATGGTCCCTCGACATGGATCGCTTCCAGTTCCCAAGATAGTTGCTGTCGCGATCCAAGCTTCAACAGCTTGGACCTGCTCTATACGCAGCCCCCCTTTTGACCATCCCCTCCTTCTCAGCACGCACTGAGGACGGACAATCCCAACGTGCGCGCAACCTTGGACCTAGTCTCGCCAATCCCATCCCACCTCATCCCATCCTGTGCCCTCTCCTCTCCTATCCCATGCCATCCCCCATCCACACTCCCACCCCCCCTCCTATCCTGGATCATCTCCCCAGACACATCTCATCCCATGCCCGGATACTCGTTCCAACGAATCGCTGCCGCCCTGGCCGCGCGCATGGGCTTGTCGGGCAATCTGTCTTATTAGTCCGCCCAGCATGATATCTTTATTACAGCCTCGTCCGTCCTCTGTGAATCCCACTTCTTCCTGTTCTCCATCTTCTTCCCCATCCCTTATCCCCTAGCCCTCCTTGCCAGTTGGGCTGTCCTTCCTTATCTTTATTGTAATTTCCATGCCTTTCGGGTCTGCCAGCCTGACATGACCCAAGCTATCGTCGACAACGAAACGCGCGTAGAGATCCCCCAGATCCAACCACAGGGCTTGTCCCTGCTTGACGCCTTATTCAACTCGCTTGTTCTCCGGAACACCCTGCCCTACCTCCCGGTCTCTGGGCTGCTGAACCTCGCCGCTACCTGCCGCGACCTCCGCTACCTCATCAACGAGACCCCGGGCGTCTTTCGCCACCTCGACCTCACCCGGGTCAAGACAGCGCAGTTCGGCGCCACTGCAGAGGTTGAGCTCTTTCCGCAAACCTGGCACAATGTCCAGCTTTCTGAATACTTGACTGAGGATGAGTGAGTCGCGAAGCGAATGCGCCCAAGCCTCGGGGGCACTTGTATCTATCCAGCTTGATCCTCTGGAGGCTAACATGTTGGAAACAGCTTCTACTCCGGGCCCTTGAGGGGCATCTTCTGCACTTTGCGACAGCGAAACTTCCTTCGCGATGTTCAATCCCTGATCCTTGATGGTCTCTCCGTCACGGCTGAGCTGTGCCATGAGATCATCAATGATCCGACTTACAACGTGCGCATGCTCTCGATCCGCGATGTCAAGAACCTGAACCACGGCAAGCTGCGCAGCGCGCTGGCCTACGCTTGTCGAAGCAGCCGGCCAGAGGGCGCGCCGCGCCTCAAGGCTCTCTACATCTTTGGTTCCAAGGAACCGACGACCCTTGCGCTTCCAGCTGCCTCTGCTGGACAGGGCTCCATCAGCAATGGCTGGAATGACAAGAGCCAAAAGGCGCTAACAGCTTCGCTGCAGAGCGAGCCGGATGCTTGGTGGTCCAAGAAAGGTCGGGTCCTTTCCAACTCGATTGATGCAGACTGGGCGCAATGCTTGCTGGCCTGCCAAGGTCTCATCTCTTTCGACGCTGTCTTGTGCCAAGGTCCGCGCCACCACAACTCTCCAGCTGCCAGCAAGTTGTCTCCGCGATCTAGCTGTAAACCTGCCATCGCCACCTTTGCAGTTGGCGGTTGCGCGTCTTGTGGCAAGGCCCCCGAGGGCGTCATGGATGCTAAGAAGACCCACCAGACTGCGCTGCCGCTGCTGGCCCCGCCCCCGATCCTTTCGTCGTCGATCCAGGCGGCCACGACGCCTCGACCGGGCTATGAGGCCTTCACCCCCCGGTGCGCGGATTGTCTTAGGGACCGCTTCTGTGTCAGCTGCAACAAGTGGTGGTGCGAGACCTGCTATCAACCCTTCGGCCACAGCATGCATGAACCCAGTGTCAGGGTTATCGATTATGAAGGAGACTGGAGCTCGCTGGACAACGTCGAGCCTGAGCCGAGGACGGCCAAAGCCAAGGTACGAAAGGGTCTCTGTAACGCTTGCACAATCGACCAAGGATCATCGGCTTGACGAGCTCCGTCATTCACTTGACACGGGACCCGGCCGAATTAGCTGCCCAGGCTGGTTTAGCAACCCCGAAAAATTGTATGCAATTGGCTCTGCAGTGATGATTCCGAGACGACGATCAATCCTCCCGGTTTCCTTTCTCCTCTACATCCACGTGGGACCCGCTGACGATATAACTTGCAGGCCCGAGTGTCACGGAGCTGCTGGGAGTGCGGCATGAATGTTTGTGGCCCTCTACGATATGTCTCTATAGTATGATAGGCTGAGGCTGACCATGACGACAGTGCCATGAGTGCATTGAACGCTCGCAGAAGGTCTGCCGGAAGTGCTGTGGCGGATACTGCCTCATTCACAACGAGGGATCATCTTCCTCTTTCGTAAGTCCATGCCCCATTTCCACCAGTATCTCCTCTATCATAGATTGCTAACCGCCATTCCAGTGTGATTGTACGTGGATCGGATCCAACCTTATCCCCTGGCCTCGAGGCATTTTGATACTGACCGACTGATTAGGGTGCTTTTCGAGGGGCCGCGGCCTCACGCGTGCGTAACTCACAAAGTGGTCCTCGACCCTAGGCAGTGAGGATGCCCGCGGCAGCGGTGAGGCGCGCACTCAGCCCATGGGCTGGTTGTCGCATCACCGCGACACGCATGAGCCATGACAGACAAGGACCTCGGCCTGCGACAGATGCAGACAGGCTTCTCGCCAGCTGGTTCTGACAAGCAGCTATCCATCCGTCACACCACACATGGATATGCTCGATAGGGGTCGAACCTGGAACGGTTACTCGACATTTATTGCCCCAGCCTGAACGGGCTCTTCGTTGGGGGGAAGGGGGGGCTTGTCTGCGGCGAAGAAGTAAACGGGGGACACCCAAGGTTGTGGTCCCTGGAATACGGGAACATGGCTGGCATTGGCCTCAGATGGAGGAGCACGACCGCCGGCTACATATGTGTGAAACTTCTGCTGTGATACTTTGGGCGCAACACGGACGGGTCTGAGGATACACATGTTGGAGTTGATGGTGCTGGTGATGCACATCTTTTTTCGGCTTTCTATATTGGGGACTTTCGGCGCTTTTGTGTGCCACATGGGATGGGATGGGATGGGATGGGATTCTTGGAGATATTATGGATGGGACTTTGGAAGCCCGTATCGGTATTCTGGAGTCTTGGAGCAACAGGACGAAACTCGACTCTTTTTCTCAGATACTCGCCACTATTCGCTTGGTTAATTGGACAGATTTGATCCCAGTCTCTGCCTGGGTGTCGTACGATTCTGGTTCCCCCGTCCGCTCGGCCACATGGGAGGCGTGATTCCAAGATTGGAGATGGGCGTAGTGAGATCTACGCCGCTGCTATCTTGGAGAATCTCGCGTGGTAAACGTCATCGGTGGTCCCAGTTATGGGGTGATGGCATGCATATGGCCCCGGGGCCGAAACGGTAAAATGGATCACGACACAGGGCAACTGTGTGTCTGTGCCCGGGGATGGAAGAAGCAAATGCGCCGGCGGATGGAGATGGTGGCAATAGAACGGAGATGTTGACGGAGACGGCCATCTCTCTCAAGATCCATGTCGTGCAGGGAGAGGAAGTCACACGTTCTCGCGCTGGTTGCGTGTAGTGTTGGAGACCAAGGGCCAGGAAGCCTGGGAGGATGCAGACGCGTAGCGCGTTGGCTGTCTGTTTTTTTCCTCTAATATATCTCCTCCAGGAATCACACTCAGGTCAGGGTCTATCGTCGTTGCTTCGATACTGAGCAACACGTTACGCTTCTCTCCGACTGACAGGCTACGAGGGTCCCAATGGCGCAAATGTCTGGGAAAATTGCGCACTTATTGCTGGGCCCCGACCGTTTCGGGACTGGTACATCGGCATTTGTTGTTTGGTCCCTTTGCTGGATTGGTTGGGTTCTCGGGAGGGCATCATGGTGATGAATCATCACGAAGAGACCCTCCATGTATGAATGGATGGATAGAAGTCTGCGATATCGAATTTCTTTCTGACGTTCGAAAGAAGGAACAACTCGATCAAATACTCTACTGAATTCCATCGCTCTTTCCATTATTGTATACTCACTCCATTGTTCCTTCCCTCAGAACCCGACGCTATCACCGTCCTCGACCAAAGACCCCGTTTCCCCCCCACCACTTGCCGAAAACCCTCCACCAGGCTCCCGTCCCGAGAAGACCCTGAATTAGAACGACGCCAGAGCGGAATTCTTCTCCCCCTTCCACCGAGAACCCAATTCACCCTCTTCCGTGTCCCACCATTCTACTCCTCGACGTCTCGCGAGATTCCCTTGCCAAAGGGCTCTCCCCTTCCGCTACAATGGCCGCCCTTCGAAAACCTCTCTCCGATGTCCTCCCTCCACTAATCCTCGGGACCGCCACCTTCAACACCCAGTACCAGCAGGATCCTACGCGCATGCCCTATACCGAGATCGTCGGACGCGCCCTCGCTCACGATATCCTTGCGTTCGATACCTCGCCGTACTATGGTCCCTCTGAGATCCTCCTCGGGGATGCCCTTCGCAAGTTGACGCCGCCACCGCCGCGCGAGGGATATTTCCTCATCACAAAGGCCGGTCGCATCGCGGGTGACGAATTCGACTACTCTCCTGCCTGGATCCGCTACAGCGTTTGTCGCAGTCTTGAGAGGTTGGGCTCGCCATATCTCGACCTCGTCTATACGCACGATGCTGAGTTCGTCTCTCCCCAGGAAGTCCTGGGGGCGGTGGTGGAGCTACGACGGCTGAGAGACCAGGGCTTGATCCGTTATGTCGGCATCAGCGGGTATCCTGTTGACACGCTCGCCTCGCTGGCTGAGATGATATTGCGGGAGACGGGAGAGCCGCTTGATGTGGTGATGTCATATAGTCACTTTTGCGTGCAGAACAGTAAGCTGGGCGAGCAAGCGCTGCTAGACCGGTTCAAGGACGCTGGTGTCGAGTGCTTGCTCAACGCGAGTATGTTGAGCATGGGGTTGTTGACAACCCGCGGTGTTGATAACAGTCCTATGGCCTCGTGGCATCCTGCGCCGGGGGAGCTGCGGCAGGCGTGCAACGATCTTGCCAAGATTGCCCAGCAAGACGGCGAGCACCTTGAGGAGGTAGCTATCCGGTGGGCACTGGAGAACTGGGCGAGGGTCGGTGCGCCATTCGGCACCAAGCTTGTCCCAGGAGTAGGGCCAGAGACCAACTCATCGACACCCAGCCGTCTCGGAGTGAGCGTTATGGGCGTATCGAGCGTGGACGAACTAGAAGAGACGTGGGCACTGTGGAACAGCGTGGTCGGACTCGCGGTTGGCGAGGAGGGTTCTGCGCAAGCGAAGCGGAAGGAGAAGATCGCACGGATCGTGAGAGATAAGATGTGGCCGAGTCTAGGGCAGTGGAGGAACTATGCGTGGGTGAGCGGCGGGCCGACGTTTGTGAATGCGCGGACGAACATGGGGGTTGTGCCGCGGGATGAGACGAGCCAGAGGTGGCAGCTGATACCCAGCGTGGTGGACACGCCGAAGATTTAGGGGGGGAGGGATGGCCGGACAATCAATACATGATGAAGGTGATGTTGGACGTGTCTCGACGGCCTTGCACCTTTCCTCGTTCCTTGTCTCACACGATTCCAGGATCGCCAGGCTGCAGCTAGGCCTGGTAACATGATGTCATTACCGGCATGAACCAACAATTAGTCCTCAATGGAGCAACGTGCCTAGACAAGGTAGGAAGAGTCCATAACCCATCCAGCCGTTTTTGTGGTGGTTGAGGGCGAGGTAGATCTTTGAGGCTGCACATCGTATATCTCGGATTTCTCACTCAGATCTCATAGTGCGACGCCACTTGTCAACAAGCCTTGTAGATCATGATGGCTAGAGGCCCAGATCATGAGCACTCAGCCAATACAAAACCTTTATCCACTTATGAGATTTCCATCGCGCAAGTCGTATTTCGGATTGGGGCCACGCAGCTCATCGAGATACGTTCATCCAGGATGAGAGAAAGTTGAGGATATAAGGGCAACGTTGGATGGAATAGAAGCAGTCAATCAATTGAAACCGCAATGGCTCATGCTAGTTAGACATCTTCAACAATCATGACTTTCTCTCGATTCCTAGCCCTTTTCTTATCTTTGGCACCTTCATTCGCGACGGCAGACCTCAATTGCCGTCCTGAAGGCCCAGTCCTCCCGCGACCAACATCACTCGCAAGCTCCTCCATCTTCAAACAAGCAGGATCCAAGCTATCCGACACTCTCGATTCTGCACTTTCAGGGTATATCAATGCCGGCTGGTCCATTGAGAATGTCTCCTTTTCGCTCGCTGTTGTCAGCGCAGATCAGGAAGACCCCGGTGTACCCCTGTGGGAATATCACCACCTTGCAGCGAAGAACACGAACGGGACAAAGAAGCTTGACAGAAACACGCAATATCTCATCGGTTCGGTGTCCAAGGTTATAACAGATTTCGTGCTTTTGAAGAGTGGCATTGACCTAGATGCTCCCGTCACGGATTTTCTACCACGACTGAATGACTCCGAGTCAATGATTTCGTGGGAAGAGGTGACCTTACGGATGCTCGCTTCATACCTCGGCGGAACTCCCGCAAACTGTCAGTTATTTCATCTGCAGTTCGAAAGAACCTACTGACTAGAGACATAGACGGATTTTCGGAATTTTACTTCCTGAATGAAGCTTTCATTGCGTCTGGCCTTCCACCTGTTGACGATGATGAATATCCTCCCTGTGGTGTGATGGGGCTCAACAAGGCGTGCTCTGGTCAAGGTAGTGCTCAGTGCGAACGAGATCCCGACCGGCTTTACTAATCTCTTATTGTTAGATGTCCTAGATGGTCTGAAAAGGTCGTATCCTGTGACCACGCCCGCAGAGCGCCCTGCATACTCCAACATTGCCTTTGCTGTCCTCGGAATGGTACTGGAGGAGTACACGGGCAAGAACTATACCCAGCTCGTAGAGGAGATGCTTGCCGAACCCCTTGGTTTGGGCAATACATTTCCGTCGCCAGGGGACGACAGGAAAGCAGTTATTCCTCCTGGAGAGAGCAGTTGGGGAGCAAACTACAAGGAGAATGCGCCGTGAGTACTCCTCCAGCTCCACTTCGAGATGCGAGATACTAACAGTTACAGAGCTGGTGGCCTTGTGTCGTCCCTTTCAGACCTCTCCAAGTTCTCCCGGGCCCTCCTATCACGCACGCTGGACCTCACTCCCACCCAAATCAACGCGTGGCTCAAGCCAGCTTCCTTCGCCGGCGGCCCGTACACCATAACCGGCATGCCTTGGGAGATTCTTCGCCCCTTCAACATCACCCCCAAGCACCCTCATCCCGTGACCATCTACGGAAAGAGTGGCGGCGCTCAGGCTTACAGGAGTCAGCTCAGTTTTGTAGACGACTATGGCATCGCAGTCGTGATCCTCACGGCGGGTCCGATGCAGGCCGCCCAGATTCTGACGGACGCAATGTTGTCTACTTTCGTCCCAGTTGCCGATGAGATTTCGCGGAAACAGGCGGCCAAGTTCGAGAAGACGTTCACTAACAAACCGGGGAAGGGCAAGGTCGAGGTCAAGGCATCTCTTAAGCAAGACAAAGACTCCATGACACTGGCCTCACTACGAAGCAACGGAACAGATATCCTCCCCCGCATCACGAAGCTCTGGGCACTGACACTCGGCGAGTTCCTCCCCAAAGTCGGGCCCAAGATCCGGATCTTCCCCAGCGAGTCGCGCGAGAAGGCAACAGAGCTGGATGGCAAGTCCGTCACGAAGCAGGTCTGGCACCTGTGGCCGGAGATTGAGGGTAGTCTCGAGACGGATCTTCCGGGCAGGACGCTGGAGGATATGAACTGCGTGGGGTGGACGGTTGTGGATTGGGTGCACTATGCTAGAGAGCCGTTGGATAGGGCGGTTGTGTATGTGGGTGAGGATGGGGATGTGGTAGGCTTTGAGCTGCCGTTTTTGAGGTCGGGGGTTTTGTATTCATCCCAGATCTAGGATGGAAGCTATGTACGCAATGTCGGGCTAGATATCGTAATATGGCAAAGGGACCGTCAAGGTTGTCAGATCCAAATGCTTCAGGATGGAAGTGGACGGGCTTCAGTGCCGCTTACGTAACACTAAACCCCCCACGTGAAGTCGCGTTCAGTGCAAGGTCACGATGATCATCTTATCCCAGTCCACTTCATTGTGAACTTCAACAATCAAATCGAATCTGCAGTCTTCGTCCCTGGAAAGGCGCCATGGCTGGAGGACGAAAAGCCAAGCCAACGCCCCCGAAAGCGCCATCCACCACGCTCGTCCTCGACAATGGCGCCCACACCTTGAAAGCCGGCCTCGTCCGCGACGGACACGTCGACGAGCCTCGTGTTGTCCCGAATTGCATTGCGCGCGACCGCTCTCGGAAGGTCTACGTCGCTTCGGAGCTGGAAAAGGTGCGGGACTTTGGCGAGATCCAGTTTCGGCTGCCTGTTGAGAAGGGCTTCATTGTGAACTGGGAGGCGCAGAAAGAGATTTGGGATCGGGAGCTGTTCGACAAGGGTGCGCCGACGAGGTGCGATCCGGCTGAGGCGAGGTTGTTGCTTGGGGAACCGCCGAATGGGTTGCCGTTCTTGCAGACGAATTGCGACCAAATTGTGTTTGAGGAGTATGGCTTCGCGAGCTACTACCGTGGAATAGGTATGAGAGCTACATCTGGATCGATCATCGAAGCGACTAACCACAGCAAGGCCCAACGTTTAACGCCTACCACGATGTCCAAAGCATATTCCTAACGCCGAGGGAAAACCCAACCGTCGCAAACGTCCCGGCCGAGGCCATGCTGGTCATCGACTCGGGATATTCACACACGACGGTCACTCCGCTCCTCCGTGGACAACCTCTACACTCTGCAGTCCGGAGGCTCGACGTTGGCGGCAAAGTCATGACGAACTACTTGACGCGACTCATTTCTCTGCGGCACTTCGACATGCGAAACGACACATACATCGTTAACGAGATGAAGGAGCGTGCTTGCTACGTCTCGCAGGATTTCAAGTCTGATCTGGAAAAGTCGTGGAAGGGAACCAGGGGCGAACGTCGGCCGGATTACATCTCGGGGGGTGGTATAGCGAAAGATTACATTCTCCCGGATTTCCATGCTCGTACGAAGGGAATCCTCTGCGACTACGATCCCTCTCGACATTCTAAATCGAGGAAAGCGGCGGGTGAAACAGAGGAGGATGCCCTGACCTTGCGCAACGAGAGGTTCACGGTTCCTGAGCTCATCTTCAGCCCATCTGACGCCGGGATTAGGCAGCCCGGCCTAGCTGATCTGATCGAGCAATCCCTGAACGAACTCCCTATAGGCCTGTGGCCCAGCCTTCTAGCCAACATCGTCGTCGTCGGTGGTAACACCCACTTCGAGGGTTTCATCCAAAGGCTACGGGCAGAGCTGCTGCAGCGCGTCCCTGACGACTGCACCGTGAGGGTTGCGAGGCCAGCGGACCCTATCACGCATACTTGGTATGGCGCCGCGAACCTGGCAAATCATCCGCACATTGATAAGCTGGCCGTGACGAAGCAGGAGTACGAGGAGCATGGGGCTGCGTGGGTGGCGAAGAAGTTCGCTGGTGGGTTGGGGACTTGAGGTTAGGTGCTGGATGGCACGACAGAATATTGTTGGACGTTTGAGATGATGTCTAATGGACGACTCGGCAGGGTCGAATGGGCACGGCTCGAGGCAGCTCACGTCGAAAGCGGACATGGCGCGCAGGTTGAGATGCTCGATGTCGGGTTCGCAAGGGAGGACACATCTCTACGATGTAAGAAGCTAGTCATCCACGGCGCAGAGGTAAGCATATCCCCTGTTTTCTTTCTTCACTCGTTCCGAATTAACTCGCCTTTTTCAGTGATGGAAGCTTACCGCTGCAGCTCTAACATTGATTCGAATCAAGCAGACTCTTTGTACAAAAAGCATCACACAACAAGGTGTTGCAAACTATTGGGTGGCTAACTCGGCCATCGCCCGGGATCTAGACGATCAGCCATCCAGGAATGAGGTTCAATCGGAACGGGAGAGAAGGACATGCTCCATCGTCTGGAGCGAGCTTCTCATAACCGCAACATCCAGAGGGTTGCTGCTAGAAGCTCAGGGGCAGCACATGGCATCGAGTGCTGACGTGAGAACGAAGAATTGGAAATACAGGCTTCTCCTTGTCGCCATCGATCACCGTCAAAACCTTGACCCTGTGTGCGCGAGAGTCCTCGGTTCGCGTCCTAAAGGCCACCCTTCAACCATGCGGCCGTGAAGGTTTAGACAACTCAACGGGAAGATACGTCCCATGAACTCACTCTAGTGCAGGGTTTATCTAGACTTTCACACAGCGGCATTTCCCTCGTGCATAATAATGCACGTCTTTTAGGTACGATGAATAATATCATGAGGCTTTCTCCCAGAAGCGAGTTTTCTTGCGAATCGATCACTTCTACGACCCCCGGAGTGCTAGCAGTTAGAAGACTCGAGGCCAGAGGTACTGACGATGCTGTCCAACCTCCCTCGGTAATAATCATTATGTATGTTGCAGTATCGTATTCATTATTGACTATGGTATGCCGTGGTCCTGCAATTTGTGTAGTGCAGTGCGTGGCCATCCGACTATTCGTCCCATTCCTCCATCGTCCATCCCATTTCCATTAGGTACAGACGGATAGATAGTCAAGACAGGCCAACTCATGACAATGGTATCTCTGACAGAAAGAGACAAAAAATTATCCAAGAAACCCCTACTTCTCCTCAACGCGAATAATGCGCTTCCCACCACTCGTCCCCTTCCTCAAGTCCTCAAACGCCTTCTTCGTCTCCTCAAACTCATACGTCGAATCAACAACCGTCCGCACCTTACCCTCCACCAACCAATCCCTCACCTGCTGCAGATCAGCCCGGTTCTGGGACACGTTGAACCCGACGAACTTGCGCTTCCCGCCGCCCAGGAACGACGGGAACGCCAGGCCGCGGCCAAGGCTGAGGAAGCTGCTGCACGACACCGCGCCCCCGACGAAGACGAACTTGCCGCCCGGTTGGAGGAAGCTGTGTGACGAGGCGTACAGGTTCGGGGGGGAGTTGCCCACGTTGTCGACGCACACGGCGTAGACTTGTCCGCGCTTCTTGAGCTCCGCGAGGACGTCGCTGGTCTTGTAGTCGATGATGTCGTCCGCGCCGAGGGACTTGCAGAGCTCCGCCTTGGCCGTCGAG
Source organism: Fusarium robinianum (assembly GCA_013623725.1). Taxonomy (NCBI): domain Eukaryota; kingdom Fungi; phylum Ascomycota; class Sordariomycetes; order Hypocreales; family Nectriaceae; genus Fusarium; species Fusarium robinianum. The sequence goes on along the minus strand of JABFFI010000017.1, from coordinate 5,642 downwards.
CAAGTCACCGTGACGTGGCACCCGAGCGCCTTTGCAACTTGGATCCCAAAGAGTCCGACGCCGCCCGAACCGCCGTTGATGAAGACCTTGTCTCCCGTCTTGACATGCGGCGAAATCGTCTGGTATGCCGTCAACCCAGCCGTGGGCGCACCAGCAGCCTGGTCGAGATCAAACCCTGGCGGGAGGGTGACGTAGCCATCCTTTTCGAGCACGGCGAACTGGGCCAACGAGCCGCCGGGTTTACCTGCCGCGACGCGACCGAGGACTAGGTCGCCCGGCTTCGCGGCGTCCTCGTTGTCGTTGTCGGCGACCTGGACGACGCGGCCGCTAAGGTCCATGCCGGGGGTCTTGGGGAAGGTGGTGATGAGACGGGAGGCGAGGCTGAGTTCGCACATCTTGTAGTCGGCGGGGTTGAGGGAGGCGCGGGAGACCTGGACGAGGATTTGGCCGGGTTGGAGGGTGGTTGGTTTGGGGAGGGTGTTGATGAGGTGGAGGGTCTTGTCGAGGGGGCCGGGGTGAGCGCATTGCCAGGCGCGCATGTGTGTTGGGTCAGACATTATGAAGGTGATTGTGATGGTGATGGTTATGAGTTGGGGTTATGAAGAGTCAGTCAGTTATGTTGTTGAAGGGGGATGATGATGTTTGTTTGTTTAAGTCCATGGTTACTAGGTAGGTAGACAGCGGAGGTGATTCAAGAGAAGGGCATGTCCCCTTTATGTATCAACTCATCGAGTACGCTTGCAGAAGAGACCTTGTAGCGAATGCGAAGGGGAATTAAGTCGGTAACGAGATTAATCACGTCAGGAGTCGTCACCGAATTATCATGTGGTGCCCTTACCGGAGAGTCGATTACCCCGCGATCGGAGACGGAGTCGGAGGAACTGCACCTTGGACGGGGGGACAAGGTGTTGTAGTGAGTGTTTACCTAGTCTAAGAGATGGCAATTAAGGGAGACAACTTGTTTGTAGAGAAGCCGAAAGGGAGGGGAGTGGAGAGAATGAATGCCCCTTCAACTTGAGGGAGATGGATAGTTGAGGAGATCAATGATGTCGTTGGAGATTTGAGATTTACAACTTCAACATCCTAGCAAGTCAGCCCTACGATCAGCAGCTAATAAAGTGGAGATGATGGTATTTGCAGCGATATCCGAGAACTATTTTAATATATTTAGATTTTCTATATAGAGTATGCAGGAGTGGGAATAGTTACACATCATCATCCAGCCCCCCTTCAATCATTGCCCCCTTGCAGCAATCATAGCAACCTCCCTCGCCGCCATATCCCGTCCCTCATACTGTCTCGCAATCTCCCCCAGCCTCTCAGCCTTCTTCCTCATCAATTCACCAGACTCACCTGACAGAGCGTCCATGAATCCCTTGCTCAGGGCATCTGCCTCCCAATCCGGGGCTGTGTCCTTGTTTGGCCAGATGCCCACCCCCAAATACTCAGCTGTCGCGGCGTAATTGTACAGGTCAAACCAGATAGGGAGAATTATTTGGGGGACACCGTGGCTATAGGGTGTCAATAAACGGCATTACAAACACAAGGGGGTGTGTGGTAAAGAGACTCACAGTACGGCTTCGTGGTAACAGTTGGCGCCGCCGTGATGCACCGACAACTTGACCTGGCCAGTTGCGAGAAGCGCCGTCGGGTCCGCCTTGATCCAAGACTCTATTCGAAGTCTCCCGCTCTCGAAATGAGCTTGCACCGGCTGCAGGAAAGAGTCATCGTATTCACCCATCTTCATCATCTTCCAAAGGACTTGGGTGTCGGTCTTGTCGAGAACCGGAGCAAGCGCCTCGACCATGATGCGAGCCTTGGCCTCATCGAACTTGACGGCACTGCCGAGGTTGATGAGCATCGTCGGCGCTTTTGTAAGCCACTTCGCGAGCTCCGCGTCTTGTTCCTCCACGGTGGCCGTCTCGAGAACAATAGGACCGCAGTGTTTGGCGCCTTCGGGGATGACCGACATTGGGAGGCTGGCTTCGGGGAAGGACATTGACAGCCAGGGGACGTCGGGCCTGTGAACTCCTGCGACGTTGATGGGGTCCTTGATGCCTTTTTCCTTCAAGATGGCCCTCTTAGTCTTGACATTGGGGGCCACGAGAGCGGCGTAGATGAGCCTGACTTGGAGGTAGATGTTGGTTGGGATGAGACTCCATGGGACTGGGAATGGGTGACCTGAACCAATCCTTTTCGAAGACGCAAGAAAGATGGTATGTTAGCGATAAGTCCCTTCGTTTGAACATGCACAATCCAACTTACGGAGGGTATTTCCAGAACATGGCTCCCCATGGCTGCTTATGTGCCAACGAATCTGTCAAGGAATTCGGCGAGATTATAACATGCATGCGGTTAGAATCAAGCGTTGCTTCTACAGCAGGCCTGAAAATAGAATCTAGAACGATAACCGCCGGGTCCACGTCCTCAATCAGCTTGGTGACAGTCTGGTGCAGACGCCAATGCTCTTCCGCCGTCCACGGAGCCAACAAGATCTGCGTGTCCTTTGTCGTCTTATCAATGCCCTTCAACCCCGGCGGGCTCGCAATCCCAGCAACATTCACCCACGCGCGTTCAAACGTAGCCAGCAAATCCGGCGGAGGCAGCTCATGCCAGATGATAGGGTTGGCGGCGGGATTCTTGGAAGCCGCCGCTGCTGAGACGCGAGTGACGTCGGGTTTGAGCTTTGCGAAGGAAGCGTAGTGGATTTCTACCGAGGGGTGGTGCTCGGCGAGGGCGAAACTGGTGGCGAGGTGGACGTTGGAGAGGCCATTGGCTGAGTCGGTGATGAAGAGGACGGTGTTTTTGCGGCCGAGGGTGAGCGTCGTTGGTGATGGCGAGGACCTGCTCGCGCGCCAGATGGCTAGTAAGGCGATGAGAGAGGCACTGACGACGATGCCTCTTCTCAGCATGGTTGAGCTCGTGAATGTGAAAGGGTGAAAGTTGCTATGAGTGCGACATTTTAGCTAGTTTCTAACTACTGTACATACCTTGTCTAGTACTAATTGGCATGTTGTTTCATTATCTGATGACTATATGAATAAGTGAGGTAGTTGGAATTTCTACGGGAGAAAATACGCATCATCACAACTCAATCAACATCAATACCGAAGATTTCGCTTTTTCATTACTATACTTTGATATCATTTTGAACTTGAATGTTCTGTTTTTAGAGGTGCTGATGTCAAGAGACAGATTCTTCGGAATGATGTACATGTAGGGTAGGTCGCCGATCTGCCTCAACCCATCGTCTTAGACAACGGCGGTATTCCGCATCACGGCTCTTTTTCCCGATTGATCGACGGTCGGTCGTTCGGTCAGACAATACGGCGTCCTCACACAATTGATACGAATTGGTAGGTTGGTAGGTATCAGAGTACTCCGTACAGCCACCCGTATTCAGATTTGCCATGGCGTTTTCAGTGAGGACGATCAACTTTGATACACATACACAAGGAAAGCAAGAGCTGATTGAATCTGAGTTGTCATTGGCCGTTTTGTTGTTAAAATGCTACATCTCAGGTGTTTCTCTCTGAGCGCAGGATCGAACGCAGGGAGGGAAAAGGATAAGCGCGAGGCCGTATAGTAACTACGAAGTAAGAGAGGCGTTATGCTACGATGCAGTCAGACAATCCGTCACAATCGATCGTCAAGCCGCGATCGTCAGGGCTTGGCACTCCCCCCCCTCCCCCTCCCGCGATGGCTGAAAGAGGGCCGCGACAGAGGAGTGGCGGTAACGAGGGGGCGGGCGGGTGGCGATGGCTTCTCCAGTAACCGCGATGCAGGCAGGGTGTCACGAACTCAAAGGACGTGCTTGCGATGGCTTTCAGGTATGTTCTTCGCGTCTCCCGATGGGACATGGGCTAGTCACGGTCAATTGTGACTTGCAACGGCGCAAAAGCCCAAGGCCTCATGATGGATGGGGATGTCATATCATGAAATGGGAAGACTAGGTACTCATGTGACTGCGGGGGAGGGGGAAGCAGAAGTTGGAGGCGGCCGCCCATGATTGTCCCTGTGGGATGTTAGATACCTTAGTACCTATTACCTAGTGCAATACTATCTATCCTCAGAAGGAGGAACATTCGCTGTTCTCTGTCGTCTGTGATGACATAACTGGTGATGCCTCTTTGGGTCTCAATTGGTGAGAGGACACTTTCGAAACCCCCCCAGCGAGATAAAAAAAAAAGAAAAAAGAAACAAAGTACCGTTCGGTAATGAACAAGGAGCGAGGTCACAAAGTGCACAAACACGAGACGTTCGTGAGAGGAAAGCCGTCGTTACGAGGCAAGGACTGGAATGAAAGCGTCCTCATGATGGACGGGAATGAAGGCGTTTGGCCTTTGCAGACCTCTAGAAACTACGGCATGACAAAAAAAAAACAGAAGGGAAGAAAAAAAGAAAGTCACCAGGCCGAGCATCCGAAATGAACTCGTGTGAGGTCCCTTACGGAATTCTTAGTAAACCTGGCCAGTCCAGAGGTTGTATTCGGCCGGAATACGGGCATATTTTTTTTTTCTTTCCTCCTTTGCCCTTTCAGCTCCTCTCTTGCCAGCTTCTTCAAATCACGAGTTTGACCTAGAATGCATCTACTACCTATACTACGTAGTAGGTTAAAGACAGGGATCCCCCGGAGTGGGCCATCCTCGGGCGGACTCTCTCTGAAGCTATCGTGCGAGGACCCAAGATGTCGAGATTTGTTATGGAGAAATGGGACCAGAGACGAGAGCTGCTGCTGCTGGATTGTTACCTATTCGGCGGCTGACGCCACAATGCCCAGTGACTGGGGGCTGAGAAGGGTAAGGTGAACATGTATGTACTATGTAATTCACCCCTGCAGGAGGAGGAGGAAGGGAGGGCTGTTAGAGAGAGACAGTTCAGAGGGAGAGGGTGTGTGTTGAGAGAGAGATGCATGCACGGAGAAGCCGCATGCTTGTTTCCAGCGGAATACGCCGCCTAGTTTTAATTGACGCCTCTTTCACATAGCTTCTCATTCTCCCCATGTCCATCTCTCCAAGCCTCAAAACTCCCAGTGCGGAATGGTCGCAAGCCAGAGGATCTGGAAGCCGAGCACGTTGACTGGCGAGACAAGCGAGGCGAGACAATCGAGCGGAATCCCGACGGTAAAGTCCAAAACGTGGGACGTTAAAGGTAAACAGTGTGTCGGGTACCCGCTCCGTCCTCTCTGCTGGGTCGGAAAAAGTGTCTCTGATAAGTTGTTATTTTTGGGTGCGAGATGAGACAAGACAAGACCAAGACAAAGTGTTGAGTTGCAAGCGGGCAGATCGATCCCGCTGTGCGACATCGCGGACGGGAAGGGAACTCTGAGGTTGGGGGGGCGTCGCTTGCTTGCTTCATCTATGTTACCGGTGAAGAGAAATCCTCCCTTCACTTACGGAGTAGAGAGACGGTAGGTTGTCCAGCTCATCTCGTTGTGTTCCGTGGCTGGGAGGAGTGCATCTGCTCATCCTCTGTGGTCGTTCGTTTGCTGCTTGATCATCTCCTATTTGCTTCAGATTAGGTACATACAGGCATGGCTGGCTAGCAGTCCGGCATCCAACTCTCGGGCGGCTGTCCTGATCAATCAAATCTATTCCCTTGATCGACCAGCTTGGGCCACCAGATGGCCTTGGGGTGTGTAG
>JABFFI010000016.1:0-89565 GCA_013623725.1 Fusarium robinianum | reverse complement strand
AAAAGCATGTCTGCCGGCTCGAAAGAGCGATTGGGGACTACTGAGAGAATTCAAGTCACGGGAAGCCCGGAGACAAGGGCGCGACGACTGACGCGATTCGAGTTTGAGAAGCTAGTAAGTAGTTCTGAGGATGTGCCATCGGCAAACGGGCCCTCCAAGGTCAGCATCATATTCAAGACTCGGGCGAGAAATGGGGAGTGGACTGTGTCCGATAAACTCCTTGTAGATCCATCGGATCCATCGATCGTTGAACGGGTTGCTGCAAAATATATGAGAAAGCAGTTCTGCTTGTATGATACTGAATATCACAACCTCATTCCTAAAACATGTTTCAAAAAGGTCACAGCAAATGGAACAAATACTATTCCAGTCAAGCGGCGACGTGTAATGCATGCTCACTCAAAACACGGGTGGTAAGGAGTGCTCCTTTCTCGAACAAGAGCAATGCTGAATCTTCATAGCTGTTTTGCAGGGCCATGAAGAGGGGCGAATCTTCATTACTGGAGGCGTCAATTTTGACGCCTCCCTCGAGCAGGTAGGTGATGATGTCGTTCATGCCGAGGGATGCGGCTATATTGAGCGGCCCTGCCTTTTTTTTCCATTCTCTTCTCACCAAAGCGAGAAGGAATGGCGAAGTCTTGAGATAGGCTGATACCTGCTGCTGGTGCACGCTTGATGATGTCGAGCGCGGCGGATTCTCGTTCCCCTTTGGCAAGCTCGGGCCGCCATTCCTCGGTCATGGAGTAGAGAATGATTGATTCGTCCAGGATGGGGTTGAAGAAGCCTTTCGGATGTTGGGAGGTCTGGGCGAGTCTTGATAGCTCTTGTCTGTTGCAATATGCTCCAATCATACAAAAAAGTTCTGGGAATAATGATTCCATGATAAGGCAATATATGCTTATGTTGTGCTTCGTCAAGCTGGAGAGAGAATCCTTCAATGGCCAGGGAAGTACGGGCGGCCTCATGGGAGAGCGACCAATTGCTTATATACATGTTCAAATACTGCCAGACTCCAGGCCGCCAAAAGCACCCATGTTCCCGGAGATGGGATATGAGCGACGAGGTTGCTCAAAGGGGTCGCGACCGCGCTAGGCCATTCCTCCAGTTGTTGTCGTTGGACGGCTAGCTTCTTGGCTTGAGCGGCTAGTGTGGGTTGGTGATGGCAGGGACGTCAACTACTAATGCGCTTGCTCGGACCTACTCGCCGCCTCCATTCCGTGATGTTGGTTACTGCCACGCGTCACATCTCACTGACGCGTTCGTGGGAGACATTCCCCTGAGTTCGTACTGTGCGGTTTGTGTTGGGCTGGCTAGAGTGGCGCAACCTTGTGGGCCGGTCCGCAGATAAGCCAGGAACCGTACATCTACCTGTACCAGTCCGTCGAATCCCTTGTGATAGTCTCCTCGTACCGGTCTGCTGGACCGGTGGTTGTCCATACTGGCCTTGAAATACTTTTGGACTGGTCCATGACTGCTGGCGGGGTGCCTTTGAAACTTGGTCTTTTAAATTCTCGTGTACGGTTGGTTTATATATATATTCCGTGGGGTTCGTCTTAGGGTCGGGATCCATGCGGCGCTGCCCCTCGCATGTTCACTCCCCGCCATAGGCGAGCTCGAATAGCTCGAATCGATGCTTGGGCGACATGCACCCTTTCCGTTCTCAAACAGACCCGGCCGAGGCGACGCTACCAAATTGCCGTCTCTCGATTTCTCTGTATGTATTCCCCAGCGGTGCTCAGCTCCGCGACGGGCTTGACATGGCAGCGCCCCGTTCACCAATTTCATCCTCTCCCCAGTCGCGGCGGCCCGAAAGCGAATACCTCGTTGTATTTTTCGACCGGACAAGAATTCGGGAAGAGACTACAAGGAGAATGAGCCGTAGGTACTCCTCCAGCTCCACTCCGAGATGCGGGATACTGACAATTTACAGAGCTGGTGGCCTGGTATCGTCCCTTTCAGACCTTTCCAAGTTCTCTAGCGCCCTCCTATCACGCACGCTAGACCTCAGTCCTACCCAAATCAACGCGTGGCTCAAACCAACTTCTTTCGCCGGCGGCCCGTACACCATGACGGGCATGCCTTGGGAGATTCTTCGGCCCTTCAACATAACCCCCAATCACCCCCATCCCGTGACTATCTAAGGGAAGAGTGGTGGCGCTCAAGCCTACAGAAGTCCCTCTTCGACCTCTTCCATCAACATGCGGGCGAGTCGCTTTTCGTGCGACCCAATCACTGGATCGACCTCCATGCGGCGCCTCTCGGCGCTCGGTGGGAGGAGCTTTCTCCTTGCGACTCGCCCCGGCTGGCGGCGTTGCATGGAACAACTCCTTCGAAAGGGCATCTCAACCCTTCCAACACAATCGTGACGCTCAGCAACGCGCTTGATAACGTGCTAGTCCCCGACACGGCGCACACTAACATATCAAGCGACGTTAAGTCGGTGCTGTCGACGCTCTGGCCAGCGGCATTCAGCAGACCACAAAATCGTACCAAATTTGATCTCTACCTTGGCGATCGCATATCCCGGGAAGCTGTGGACGTGCAGATAAGATGGAACAACCCTTCAGAGGATCTCAAAATTTCACCCTCATCTTCCCGTTCTGTATCTCCACGACCTGCAGATTCCTTCCAGCCCTCCACACAATCAAGCGCGCCATCCCAACCCCAGGTGGACCTACCTATGATCTGCTACACCGGCAAGCGTCAGCCTCTCTTTCAGGTCCCTCAAGGACCAGGAGAGCCTCAGAAGGTGTCAGTATCCAGTCTGGATCAACGCAGAGCCCAGCTTCTTATCCCCTCCAACCCGGACCACGACGCGTACCTGGTGGGCATCTTCCTCGGCATGGCACAGCAACGTCTCTACCCGCCCCCGCCTCCCTCATTAAAGGAGGAGGCGTCAACATTTCCTGACAAGAGCACTCCGCCCAGGCCGAACTTCCAGGGAATCACGCTTAGGATTCTTACCCGCGACGCGGATACGGCGGCATTCACTGTATATACGGGCCACATCACAAACGAGTTTCTTGAAAAGTTCCACAACCCCTTCAAGGCACTGCCAGGTGATGATAACGCGGCGGTGTCTAGTATCAAGATCGAGTATACAAGAGTGCCAATTTGGCCGATTCTGAGCCTACGAGAAAGAGTGGGCAAGGCTTTGGGAAAAGACGTCGTCGGTCATTTTGACCTAGATGAGATGGAGACGTGGGAGGAGGAGCCCGAACGGCCGGGCGGTGGGAAGCGCGAGCGGGAGGAGGACAGACACTTAGATGGTACACCGGCGTTAGCAGCGAAGAAGCGATGCCTTTCTCACGGCCCCAGGCAGTTCACGGAGGAAAAAAGCGGAAGAATGTGGGGCTGAGCCCAGGTCCGGCGATGATGATGATGATGATGATGATGATGATTAATTTTCGTCTTGATGCTTGCGCGTAGCAGCCACCTAGGGGTTCCCCCTTCCTCCGTTGTCATCTAGCATTTCAGAGCTCGAGGCCAGTCGTCATTCCCTTAGACCGTCAGCGGCCACCGGGTGCAGCGTTTCTTTCGCTGCCAGTATCTCGATTTTTAAGGAATCGGATAAACCTCCTATCGCGTATAGCTGCATTGCAGCGAGCCCAGGTCCGGCCCGCCCGAAGCCCATCGGGTGCAGGGTAGCAGCGAAGGGACCGAGAGGGGAGGATAAGAAGAGGGAGGAAAAAGGAGGAAAAGGAGAAGAAAGGTTAAGGATTAACACCGTCACTACTACCCTGCCTAGTTGCGAATTACCTGCTGTCTCTTTCACTCTTCGACGTGCCTCTTCCCTTAACAGCCTTGCTGAGAGATCTCCAGTCGCCGTGGTCATGTAAGATGAAAGCTGACATGATGTGTGGTCTGCTGGTGTTTAGAATTGGAATGCTGTCTTGCTAACGCGGAACGACCCGAGGGGCTGCTTGAGATGTTCTTTGACCAGAGGTTTGAACAGTTACAGGCATAATCTGCTGGTGGTGGTGATTGATACTGGTTTCTGCATTGGGTAAGTCGACTGAAAGGAAAATCTACAAACTATAAAGGCCGGAAGGCTCGAAGAAGTTAGCTAATGAAACCGTAAGTAACAGAATACAGCTCAAGATAAATAACACACATTTATTCCAATAACTAAGTCCTATATGTACCGTCTAGTATTCAGATATCCATATTATGTCACATTCCCAAATATCCCATCCAGTCACTCAAGCGCCATATCAACCGGCCGGAATCCTATGAACTAACCGACACAAATGACAGAGAACATTACATGGGCATAACCAAGCCCTTCCCCGTCAAAACAAGAATTCGACCTTCAAGAAACCCTTACCTAGAAACCTATTCCAAGTGTCAGAAAAATCTATCAAGAAAAACCGCACGATAAGAGGAGGTATCTCAAATCCCTCTATTTTGAAACCGAGTATATGTCGCATGCGGATCTGGAATTTAATGGACAGCACCGTAGTGGCGCACGAATGCGCCGCCGTTCTTCAATCCCCCGATCACACACATTGCAGGGAAAAGGCTTCTTGACCCGTCATTCGCCAACCGCACCCCCTTGGAGTTCACCACTTGGAGGGCTCTGATGAGGCGTCTGCGGAAAGAGATGGATGATGGAACGGCCTCAGAATAGTGGTTCCGTTGCCCCCGTTGTGCACATTGCCAAGCAATGGGGCCAGACGTAGGGATTCCGACGCCCAGCCCCCTTGGACCGAGCCCCTGGTCGTGGTACCCACGAGAGGGATCCCGGGGCCCGCTGTCGTCTGGGGAGGTGCCCTGGAGGGGGTGGTGCCCCCGCACAAGACTGCGTCTAGGAAACTGGCTCTCCGGGCTAGGCGGGCAGCAGGGTCGGGATGCGGGTTGGATAGGTAGGTGTAAGGGCCGGGGAGGGGCTGGGATGAGCCTGATGGGGGGTTAAAAGAGGAGGTATTCGGTGCATTTGCATCTGGGAGGGGGCTCTCCGTCTGGAATCCCTGGTTGTCTGCATTCCGTTGTCCTGGGTGGCTCTCCGGGGGTGGCTCTAGGTCAGCCAACGAGACAACCTGAGCGGCGATCTTCGCCAGTCCATCACCATCAGGGACCGGAAGGGATGTAGCATGCTCCTGACGGAGGGAGGTCCCCTCTGGCATCACCGAATCAGCCGGTTGAACATCAGTCTGCAAGACATGGTGTTCGTCGAGTCCCGCTCCCAGGTCTTGATGTTGAGTTTCCATGCTCGCCTGGTCCGATCTAGCTCCCAACTCTGGGCCTGGAGGTTCCGTCCCTGGTTCTTCCGCCCCGGCCGGTTCATTATCCTCAAGGAAATCCTCGACTGTTGCTCTATCGTCGGATCTGTTCTGGTGGGATCGGCCAAGCCGACCGGCGAACGCTTGCATATCCATCTCCTGGATAGAAGCGTGGATGATAGAATCGGGCGAAGCCTCGCTCACCTCACGTTCGTTCCCCGAGCCTCGCCAGATAGAGTGAAAGTCGGAGTCGAGAGGATTCCCTGGGTTTGTCTCGTTCCTGGTCCCGATCTGTGCTTCCTCCAGCTCGGTACCAGCAGACATCTCCCCTCCCTCTCCGTCGGCAACGCTGGCCTGCTTGCCACCGATGGTTTCGTTGACTTCTCTCTCATCGACATCGCTCTGGCCATCAATGCGACCCTCGGAGTTTCCATTCTCCTCGAGATATTTCTCGACCTCCTCCATCAGTCTTTCATCCCCAGCAGTCGACGCTCCAGGGATGCTATCGTTGTCAAAATCGTTGTCCGCATCTCTCAGGCCCATTTCCCCAGCATCCTCCATCAAGTTATCAGTATAGTACTCTTCCTCATTGTTGTCACCGCCATCAAAAACCCCGGGTGAGTGTGTTGGGGAGGTGGTCTGCGTCAGGTCGGCCTCTTGCTCGATGTTCTGCACCGTCGCATCTCCGGATTCCTCGTCATTTTCCGTCGAAATATTCTTTTCATTGCCATTGCCTACCCAGTCTTCACGCGCGAAGACGCAGCCGCTGTGTTAGCGAATAGTTCGGAATATGAGATTGAGGAGCTCACCGTATGCAGACCCGGAAGCCGCCCCTGGTCCAATGGTAACGTGGTAGATCTCGGGCTTCTGAAGAACTTCCGCTACAGAGTCTCGGTGGAAAATCATAGTGTTGTTTGGGTCAAAGACTCTCAGGTCTCGGAGCGGAACCCAACCGACAGAGCTCTGATGGGGGAAGCTCTGGCTGTCGAAGTAGATTACTGGAAACTGCCTCCGAGAGACCAAGTGGCCGCCGTCTTCGTATCCCTTTGCCCAGCCTCTAGGGACGGCGTCTTTCCTCTTGTCAAAGAGATAGCAGTGCGGGACATTGTTCAGCAACCCCGTGTCTTCGAACGATGTTTCACATCCAAACCGCTCCAGACTCCCCCATGAAATAACGAGAACCGGGTAACATCCTTTGCCCTCCGAGCTCGGCCAATAGACACAGTAGATCTCTCCCGGGATAGGATTGCCTATGCAAGGCAGAGGGGTCGGCTGGCCCTGCACCTGGGTCCGCTCGACTCGACGTCTTGCTTGGATGGGCTCAAAAGGCTCTTCGACTACCCTAGGACGCCACGGGGGTTTGGCACCGGGAGGTAGCCCAAGTCCCGCATGAAAGGCATTGAGTGCCACCGTGTTGTTCTTGTCGGCCAACTCTTGGTTACAGTTACGGACGCGAACACCGAGCTCCTGGATCGCCACGGAGTGCTGTCTCGACATGCAGCCGTGACTGGCGCCAGCGAGATGCTTCGCGGCACCCATGATGGGGTTCTTTGTAAAGTGCTTCGTATGCGCTTTACACTCCAGGATGTACCACGGGCCATCCTTGACAGGGTATCGAACTATTGTGTACTTAACCTCCGCATTGCCACCTTGGTAGACCTCATCGAAATCGATCGATCGATCACTGGCAAAGGCGGAGGCGTCTTCTTCAACCCGAGGACGTTTCGTGGCCCCATCTTTCTCAGCTTCTGTGGTTTCCAGCCCTCTCTTTGGGTTGCGAGTCGTGGCGGCTGGAGACTTGGCTGGGGTTTGGGCTTCGCTGGAGCTGGGAGCCGGCGTCAACGGGGAATCTTCTCGGTCTCTGGCTTCATTTTCAGGCTCAGGAGTGGGAGAACCGTATGTCGACGGTGGAGAGATGGTTTCTTCTGGTGCGTCCCTTGCGTTGCGTCCCGGGGCTGCTTGGCTTCCATTACTCTCTTGGGTGGCTGTCGTCGCAGCTGGGCCCGAGTCCGAGTCCGGGCCCGGGTCCGGGTCGGGGTGCTGTTCCTCAGTGTCATCGGCAGATGATGGGACAGGAGGCTCTTCGAGAGTTGCTTGGTTCCATTCCTGGATGAGTTCAGGGCCCACAATTGTGATGAAACTTTTATAGAACGCCTTGAGATGGTCATCTAGCTGCCGTTCGTAGCCCTCCCGTTCTTCTTGCACAATGCCCTCATGCTGGTCCTCGATCTGCTGTAGCTGCTTGCCAATCGAAACGAGCTCAAGCGATCGGCTCTTAAAGGCGCTAGTTCCGCTCTTGATCCTCCCCTCGACAACTAGCGCAAGCACTTGGTCGAAACGGTCTTGAATGGCTTGATGCTTGGCCTGGAACACTTCCTCGGGCGTCTTCGTTTTTTGGATAGCATCGCTGCAAAGCGATACGCAGCGCCCGACTGCAGCCACTCGGGCCGGTGCGTCCAGAGCAGTTGTCTCGCTCATCGCGAACGATGGCGAGACGCGCAAGGGGTCGCGGGGCGCTGGGTTTTCCGGGTCTGGAATAGCCACCAGTGGCGAAGTGGGGGGGGAGGGGAGAGCCCTCATCAGGTAATGTTTGGTCGTGTCTCTAGGAGAGACGTGGAGGCAGGGCTGCGTCGATCTCGTAGTGGCCGCCGGTTCGCTTCAATAGCACGCTCAGACCATGGTGACAACCTCAAGGGAGTTGGAAGAACGGGCTGTTCTTGTTTTTTGTCTCAGGCGATAGCGTGTCGGCCCGATGATTTCCCCTGTCCAATGAGCAGTAGCCTCGTTTTGTCCGTGAGTTGTGTAACCTGAACAGACCAGTTCACTTTTGAAGTTTAGCGCTATTAGTTGCCAGGGTACGGTTTGGATTGGGAAAAGTGATCTTCTCGATTTCTTTCCACCCAATCTTGTGAAACTAGACCTCTCGCCGTTCCGGGTAGTTTAAGGCTAAGTTTATCTAGAATAGAGAGACTACCTATGACAACAGTTGGCCGGTTTCTATTTCATGTCCTAGCCAATCAACTATGACATAGTAAGAAGGGTCACGTACAGGCGCCCCGGCGTGACAAACACGAAACCAGAGAAGGGTCACCCCAGTTCACGATGGTTCGCACCGTGAACCCAGGACTACAACCTATATATGGACTACACTCATTTCCGCACCCTGACCGCTCAACAAGTCCTCACTAGGTACCTTTTCTGCTGACATAAACTAGCACAAAGCGGCTTATCCCTTGGGAACTCACTGTTTCGTCACATATTGATAGCTCTTATTTCGAAAGTACTGTGGACTTTTCGGCAATACCTCTACTGCCGAGAAATGCAATCCAGGCTGAGTAAGGCTTAAAGTGTAAATATCGCGAGGGCCGAACCCCACTGCATCTCTACCTTTACATCCTTCCAGCTTCCTACTCCGTCCAGACCCTGATGACAATGGCAGATCAGTTCATATACACCAATGAGTTTCTATGCTACACGGCTAATGGCTAGCAGGACCAGCTGGCGGTCAATCCGGGCTCCCATAATAACTCAGTGGCACATAGGTTGTGTATACAATTATCTCATGCATCAACGGGACACTTATACTCTGTGAGCCATCCTCCGCGCTTGCTTTGATGCGCCTGGCTGATGGAACTCGGCACTTCCCACCCACTAATCTATGGCGGCTCTCTACCTGCCGGCTCCATGTTCGTCCTCAAGTCCTCAAGGGGGTTCTGAGCTGCCGGTATCAAAATAGATCCAGGGGAATGGGAAGGGGAGCCATGGAACGGTGCGACTCCGCCTTGGCTGTTTCTGCGAAAATAAAATGTCACAGCCCCGGGCCTGGGTCAAGCTGCGTAGACCTTCAACATAGAATGAATATACAGCCATGTTTTTCTACGGCAATGGCGTTAGCATAGATGCAGCAAAGCGTGAGGTGATCTGACCTTGGTAGTCCACCCAGTCCATTACGTCATCCCCTTCCTGATTCCCCATGTGAGTCAAGATGCTCATTGCGTGGTTCATTATCGCGATTTCGATCTTGGAATGGAACCTCTGGAATACACGTAGCACTTCCCGAAGGCCCTCCTTCTTGATCATTTCGCAACTTGCTATGAACAGAGGAGGCCCAACGACCGTGAGTGGGGTTGAATCATGCGACGGCTTAATCAAGGCGATGGCATCCACGATTTCGTGGGCAGATTGTTGTACGAGCTCGGAGCTTGAAGGCGCACCTCTTACACGTCTCTCGGTTATGATCTGTGCAGCGCACACGTAGGTCTTCGTGCTGGTAGTAAGTACATGGACGTCACGCTCGGAGAGCTGTTCCCGCACTCCTGGATAGGAGGTGAGGCCTTCGGGGGCGTTGAGGACTTTGGTGACAATTTCGGAGATCTCTTCTTGTAGACTGTCTGCCGCGAGGTCCCAGTCATGTTTCATCTGCAGACGGATCTCTGGACTTGCCCCAGGTGATACTGACAAGAGCTGCTGCCTTCGTTCCCATGCCGAGGCGTTGATTTCGCCGAACAGCATCCCGAGCCTCGCGGGGAAGCCAAAGTACTCATCGCATGCATCGAGCATAAGCGGTCCTTCTTCAGGAGTCGGACCCAAAATATCATCCCCCATGGCGCATTGATCTATAAGTAACCCAGCCGTCGAGAGGGAAGTACGTGACTCCATGCCCATGAACCAGCGCGATAGAAACCCAAATGCTTGTCCCTTGGATGGCGGCGTATGCAAGGGTGGCGTGTAAAAGCGGTGGGCTCCGCATGGCCAACTTTAAGATAGTATCTTGATGGTGGAAAGTACGGGGACTTTCTTCTCGTCGTGGTTGTTGGTCGTTAGAAATACGTTCCATTTCTAGCCGGGACGATGTAGGGTGCAGGACAACATCGGGGGCGACGGGACGGGGACAATAGTGGTGTGCCGCGCAGTGAACTAACAATAATCTAGTTAGTTATGTTCTTACTGGAGTGATAAGTGAATGGTAAGTCCGTCTGTTGGAGCAAAGAGTTGTCTATTGACTGACCGGATGGGGTGCGATATTAGAGACGTTCCCCTCCCACAATGAACAACTAAACTCTGGTCTAAGTCGTCATAGCCGTCGGGATAGGACCAGACACGACGGTTAATAAGCGATTGCGATGAGAATGGGAGGTTATTTCGAATACTATAGACGGCGGATATATATTATTTGAGATAGGAAATGGTGGGTGAACCACGGAGGGATGAGGATGTCTAAGTAATGAGAGAAACCGAGCCATGAACGATGGGAGAACCAAAAATAAGCCACCGGCTACCTAAAAGAAAGTGTCACACAGCACTAGATCTGACACCATTGCCGACCATACCGCGTGGGAATCCGCCGACTGGTGACCACCCCCTCCTCTTTCTAATTTGGGTAAGTCTCCTGATAAACTCAAACCACGTGGAGTGCGCGTTAGTGGGAAGAACCGGTCCTGGCGGCCTTTGGTCTCTTCGACGACCGGAATCACGCCCCGCTACCGGCTGTTGTCCATGGATCTGGGAGCCACCCCTGTTTTGGTCGATGACAGACGCGAAATCCGCTTGTTGAGGAAGGCCCCCTGCTTGGCAATGCTCCGCGCTGCCCTTCTAGAATTGCGTTCAACTGAACCAGTCCCAGTGTGTCCATGGTGGGTGGCGTCAGTGCCATCACGCAAGAACTAGCCTGGATTGAGGAAAGAAACCATCCACACATCTCTCGGCGTTCTCGCGCGTGTTTCCAAGGGAAAGCCCAAGTCTCCATCCGGGATGTCAGCCAAAGAAGTTTCTGCAGCCTATCAAACGCGCGACACTATCGAGGTCGGCCTTCCACAAGGGACATGTCCAAGACTTCTTCGACGACCTCGTGAGGTTTGTCTCATCAAGTCGAAACTTGATGATTCATAAAGGCAAAGATGGCAGGAAGAGTCGCCCGGATCCAGGACAAAACCGAGCAACATGTTATTGAGGGATGGTAGTGATAGTGACAATGACCTCCCGTCGTTGATTTATACCAGCAGCAGGCGATTGGGTCCCGTGTCCATCCCCCGACCCGGCATGCCGGCGATCAGCCCCTGATGCATATGGAGTATGACAACCGAGACAAGGGCCTCGGGCTCATACATGGTATAGACAACCACGGGGCAGATAGTATGAGAGTTTCAAGCCGAACAGTAAATGGAAATATGCCAAAACTAGACAGTCAACGTCTAGATGTATCTAAACAACCCCGGGGCCGCCAACATTCTGCGGATGCGAGCTTCCCTACAACCCCGATGCAACAATAGAGCGGCTGCCCCATGATTTCATGCCGCGGTATATTCCGGCGACCAGTTCGCTAGCTCATCGTCGGAGTCAGTGATCTGGAGTGGTGTCGAGAAAGCATCCCTTACCTCTAGTACCTCAACAACAGCGTTGGCCTGTTCCATGCCGCCGATGGTGTCAACATCGCCCCTTAGAATCCGCCCTTTGACCAACTCGAGAACGGGCGTAGTCAAGGAGGAGATGGTTTCTTTCGTCATGTCTTCGTTCGAGGTGTCTGACTGAGGCTCCTGCCTTTTTAACATCTGTAGCCATCGCATCAAGTCGGACCACTGCAGAATGTAGCCTCCGAAGGCAACGGTTCGTCCAGCGTGAGCACGTTCACTGGGGGAGCGGCGTTCTGCCCTTTGGGGGAGCACTCTCCGTCGGGAGTCTTGCGTCACCTGCAACTCGCTGCTCTGGAACAGTCAACGAGACAGCCCATCATTTGGGGCCGGATCCTCTGTACAGGGCAGAAAGTGAGGATGATTCTGCATCTGGGTGTGCGCTCGACCCAGCATCGTGCTTGGATGGGCTCAAATGGCTCTTTGGACACCTTGGGATGGCACTAGCCTTTGGCACTATGACTTCCCGCATTAGAGGAGTCTAACGCCGCCAAGTTATTGTCGGCCAACTCTTGTTTGCGGTTGAGAACGCAAATACCCAGCTCTTGGACCGCCATGACTGGGGTCGGTGAGGTGCTTTTCCGCATGGAGATTGGCTTTGTCGAGCGCTTCCCATCATCTGAGGTGTTTTCAACCCGAGGGCGCTTCTGGGCATTACCCCCCTTATCCGGTGTGGTTTCCAGCTCTCTCTTTACGTTGTGTCGTATGGCGGCCGGAGACTCGGCCAAGGTCCGGGATTTGCTTGAGCCGGGGACCGACGTCAGCGGAGGCTCATGTCGGTCTCGATCTGCATCAATAGACTCTGTCGGCGGCAGCGAGATGATTTCTTTCCGTGAAGTGTGTGAGGGCGGCTGTGTTTCCCGGAAGGGTGGTGCTGGGAGAGCGTATGAAAGTGACTTTGCACGTCTGGCTCTCTTGGTCAGGTTGATGACCTCGGAGAGATGGGGGGTGGCTATTTGATAGGTATCGCTGTCTTGGATGTTCACTACTTGATGTACTTCGAAGGGGACGTCTTCTGGACGGTGTCTACCTACTTCCCCTCGTCAGTCGAATCCTCTAATATGTAACAGTCTCGAACCGGGTCGTAGCGGCCCCAAATGAAGAGGCTTCGTGCTGAGGACTTTCCGAGGTCGGGAGTGTTCGGGGGATGGGTCGTTTGTTCTGAAGGACGGAGAGGAAGCTGGTGTACTCGCCCTCTCTGAGGAGACTGGGGTGAAAAATGAGGGGATGATGGACACTCCATCACTAGTCGTGCCTGAAGCTGCGTTCGGTATGTCACGCACGCAACAGCGTAGGTAGTCTATCACATTTCAATCTACTCACCTTCTAGAATTATCATCCATAGGTACACAAAAATTTCGGGGTGTGAGTCGACATGGCGTCTTCCACATGGGCAGCCCCCGAGAAAGGTGGATGTCCAGTGCCCATGATCGATGCTGGTAACCTCTCCCCCTTTACTCGCGCCTGGGGTGCTCTCGCCCTCGGCGCTCTCACTCTGAGTACTTGAATGTCCGTCTTGGACGGCTTGCACACGTTTTCTGGGTCGTACTGTGTGCCCTTGGACTTCGCCCTGTCCTGTAGCAGTGGAGTGAGATACTGCTTCGTCCCTGAGGGCCTAGGAGTGAGCAGATGTGGTATTCAGCGAGTTGAGTTGAACTTACATTTGGGGATATTAGGGAATGTGTCGTTCGATAAGCCTGTAGATCTTCTTCGGAAGTGTCATTCTGGGTGTAGTGCTGCTTGTGGGTTTGTCGGGTACCTAAATGGATTTATCATCCGCATCGCGCGGGCTGCATTTGCACTTTATATGTGAAACTAGAAAGGTATGTGTGAGTGTGCGGGACCCTCATGATGGCACTTGACGACTTGATCCAAGAAGATTGGCCGGTCCTCATCGCTCTGGGACTGTCGTGATGCGTCGTGTCCCAGCATCTCGTATTGGGCTTCAGCGTGCAGTGCGTGGGTACCCGGTTTTGAATCAGGATGGATTGGGCCATATGTGATCCTTGAGGTATGGTAGGAGACAGTATTCTGACTGAGAGTCCTTAGTTTCTCTCGGTAAAAGTCTCGTTCTTTTTCAGTGTGTATATCATCTGTCCTCTTGCTTCACTCTCATCGAGGAGTCGGCGAATCCGCTGGTCCTTGTTGGAGATCACAAGTGTGAGGCGATCAAGGTGGTGGCAAGGTGTGGAAGAAGGAGGAACATTCTATAAGAGATCATGCCTGTATGTAAACAGTGATTTCCCCACTGCACTTTTAGGATGGATCAAGCAATAAGCATCTTCTCATTTCAATACCGTTGAGCGTTTCGACTAGGTCTTGGGCATCGTTTTCCGAGAGCTCCGTGATATCTATCCATCGGTCGTCGTGTTTGGAACTGACGTTTGAGATGGCCTCTCCATGTCGGATCATGACAATCTCAGTCTCTATGCGAGAGTTGGATACAGCCGGAGCCTGGTGCTATTGCAGCGTAGCTGAAGCACGCCGCTTCTAAGAGTACGACGCACCGGTTGAGTTATTATATTCGGCAGCGGCGCGGGCGTTGGTCGGAGGATGAAAGTGCAAGCCTAACTGAAACTGTTGAGGGAGATGGTCGGGATGAAGATCCATATTTTTCTGAGGCCAAAAGCAGCCAATTAGCTGAAGAATCACGAGGCGAGGTTATCCGGCAACCATAAATCAAAGAAAGGGTATAGAATTTGCATTAAAGGACAGCATAAAGATCATCTAGGCGGTTGTATTTAGCCCAAGAACCGATCGGCATCTGTCGTGGGCGAAACTGGGCGAAAGGCTGCTTCGCAATCTGAAGAGAGGTGTTTCAAACCACACCCGCTCCCAACGCACCTCCAAGAAACTAGCTGTCTCCATCGACTCTATGTACGTGTTGTCATCCGCGATGGTGAATGAACGCCCAAGTTCTGTTCCTGCGTCCCTGAAGACTTGTCAGATTGACCGCTGTGCCAAAAACGTAGCGCGCTACTATAAGTAGCAGCTTTGCATCCTAATTTCCAATATAACAAGACTTCGCTCCTCGTTGTCGAGGGCCGGTTTGGTTGTCCCGGTCTGGTGGCGCCATGTCCTCCTTGACACGGCTCATATCGGGATAGACTACTAGAAATCTCGGATCCATTACTCGCAGTACGTTTTAGTCCTCCCGCCGCCATGCCTCGTAATAAATCTTGCTGAAGACCTCAAGAATCCGAGATGGCCAGTTTGCCGGTGGGGGAAAGGTCAGCCGAGCAAGACAGGCAATGGCATACAAGTATTGTGCCCAGGGATCGCCGCTCATAGAATCAGTGGTTGTGTTTTCCACGCATCGTAGGGTGGTTTGTTGCATGACAGAAAGGGCTTCCTTGACCGACCCGAACCATTTGTCCTGACCGAAACCAGTTTGTAGCAATAAAAAGCCCTGGAGCTTCCAAGCTTCCTCGCAGCGTCGTACACGCTTAAGGAAGGGGGGTTTGGAGGAATAGCACACTGATAGCTGTTGTTCGGTTACCGTCAGAGCCCATTCAAGCCCATTCTAGGGATCTCTCGTACGAATACCCTCCGAGGCCTACTTGAGGCATGAATCACGATGCCGAACTAAAGAATCTCCCCCGCGTTGTAGAGCGCCGAATAGGAGGCTGCAGGTCCTCAGCAGCAAGGGCGAAAGCCCGTGGTTATAGCTGGGGAGTGAAGTGCATGGCAAACTACTCTTCTATAGAACCAGAAACATTCTTTCTTTCCTCTCCCAGGTCCAAGGAAAACAATCCCAGTCCGGTTCCGCGCCGCAAAGGCCTAAGCTCCGGACAAAGAAGGATACTCATGAGAGTGCGCCAGTCTCGATCTGGCCAGTCCCAGTAGTTTTCTCCGACCTGGAGTGACTGCAGTAAGCCGTCAATAATGACTAGCAATCCAGGGGATGATCTCTGTACTTCGTTCGTGCTTTTTTCGTCCGTGCCTTGTCTCGATTTCGGGAAGCTCAAGAGTTGGCTGGCATGCGTTCCTCTCCCGCCCTTGGGAGGAGGAGCTGGGCCAAGCTGTTGTTCGGCCTCTTTAATGAGGGAATCGGTGTAGAGCCTCTCCTGTCCGCCCTTCATTTTCTCCAAGTCGACTCGAGCATCAATGCAACCCCCTCACAGCAATCTGATTGTGGAACAAAGCCGCCGCGACAGCACCCCCAATCGAGTTACCATCGTCATCGTCGTCGTCGTCGTTGTCTTTGTCGTCTTCTGCGTTGGCTTTCTGAAAATGCTCCCCTGGTTCCTGCGAAGCGCAGCTGTTCTCGTCCTCACAGCGACCCGAAATGGAAGGGTTGGGAGTGGGGTGCTCGCTTTGCGGGAACTCCTCGAAGTCGCTGCATTCCCGGACGCACTGGACATGTTGCTGAAGCATGGTAAGTCCATGCATAGTAGGCAGGCGAAGGGCGGCTCTGATACTCACAACGCTCTCTAGCATAAATCCATCCTCTTTGTATGCCTGAAGGAAGTTCGCGTCGAGTTCAGGGTCGATTGCGGTTTGCCGCGGGGCTTCGTACAAATTCAGAGCCCTAGCAAATTACAACGCAATAGTGGATCGGGACGAGGATCAACGGGCGAGTGTCGAACAGATTCGTCGTTCGGATAGAGATAGACGAGCTGGTTGAGATCGGCTGCCGAGGCTGATGGTGAAAGATATGGCGTGGGAGGGGGTGTGGCAGGGACTGTTGGGAAGCTCTGCCCGAAGAAGCCAAGCTGCCGAAGTGGAACACCTACACGTTGCTCCTTCGTTCCGGGATGTCTCGGCTATCTCTGCGTCTGCGTTTGAGAGTGGGTGCTGCCTAACTTCCTTTCCTCGCAGAGCAGGAGCTGTACCCTTTTTGCATTGATGGGATGCGTGCGAAAGAGTATCGATTCAAGGTGTTTCCCAGACCCCATCACCCCTCCACACCCTCCTCATCACCTCATACCCGCTTTTCTCTTCTTCCTTTATTTTCCCCCGTTCTCCCTCTTTCCTCCCTGTCTTGCTGTCCGGTTTGCTGTTGCTTGCGGTGCAACTGACGGCTCTCGCCCTACTATGTTGTGCATCATTGGCCCTGAGCCTAGTTTCTGAGACTCTCGATCGCCTTCAAACGGAACAAAACGACCACCCAACCCATAGAACGGGGCGACCGCTAAATCAGCACAGCCGCGATCTTCGAGTTCAAGTTAGGACTCATATATGGTGGAATCATACCTTTAACTGACTGATTCCCGATAGTTGACGCCGAAGTCGCCGAACAAATTCCCTTCAATATTAGATGTTCTCTTCCGACTGCTATCCCTCCCTCTTGACATCTTCCCATAACAAAGCGATACCAATTCTTACCTCGCCAACCTATACTCAGAGGGATAGTGGGAAGGAGGACAAATACATGGCAGCGCAGCCATCACAAGTCTCACCACGCCGGCGCGACGACCCTCCACAGTCCTCCGCTCCCACAGCGGCACCGGTCCCGCGAAGCTCTTCCGAAGCATCAGCGACGTCAAGTCCTACGCCCGAGTGTCAGCAATCACCCGCCCCCTTCCAGCCTCTCGAGCCCCCGGTGACGAGGGCAAGCCTAGGTGAATTGGGGGTACGTAACATTATCGAAAACCCCAAGTTGAGGCGCGACATAAATTTCGACCCCGAATTGCATTTTAGGTCGAACGTGGAAGGCGATAAGGGCCGCAGGAAGCATGACCGGGCGAACATGTTCTGGGCGAGCCTCAAGGATCACCTGATCGAGTTCATTACGGATCGAGACAGCTTTGACGACAGGTACGGCACACACAACGATTGGTGCTTACCCAAGCTCCTCGAGGCTGTCAAGGAGATCATCCAGACCCTGTTTCCCCAGCGGAAACGCCAATTTCTCAACCATGGGTTCAATGTCGACCTCCTGATGCAGCAGTTCCACCGTGGCATTGCTGATCTCGAGAAGCATGCTCTATGGCTCTCGCGTGTCCTCAAGTCCCGCTGCGCGCCTATTCGGGACGGGTGGGTTGACTCGATGTACAGCCAGTTGAGAAATGGCAACCGAAACAACGACGTCGATAAGCTTGTCCTTGGTATGCGAAGTCTGCTGAGTCTGTTAGAGGCGATGAGGCTAGACGTTGCGAATCACCAGATCCGCTGCCTCAGACCTGCTCTCATCGAGGAGACAACAGCTTTCGAGCAAAAGTTTCTGATGCAGAAGCTTCGAAACCGCAAGATGGACATTAGCGATGCGAAGCCCTGGTACCGAGCAGCGGCCCAGGCGTACCCGAGCAGCGGAGGCGTCCACATCTCCAGCTTTGGCGAGATGGGCATTTTCTTTGAGGGTCTGGCCCGATCGATGTTGCCGTCGGCCGGCGAGAAGCCTCTTCCGGTGAACTTCTTTTTCGACGAGGACCGACTGGGTCGTGTGAGATCCGACATTATGGATGCCATCAACCTGGATATGTACATGCAAATGTTTGAGGACTTCGACCGGATCGCACGATTCAACACGACTCGTAGATTTGGCAACCACGCTTCAGACGACGAGCCTCTCATGCCTTCCCGCAGCCAGGAGTTCAACTTCAACACACCACCCTCCCATTCTCGACCCGCGAGCGTAGCCATGAGCTCACCTGGCTCTGCCTCATCGTCCCCGCCATCCTCTGGCATCCTCTCCTCCTACATGATGCCCGACGCCAACGAGGCAAAGACCATGGCGCGCAACCTCCGCGAGTCACTGGTTGCCCTCCTCCAACACGTCCCTGACGACCTACACCATATGGACCGATGGCGGGCGATGGCTCCCGCACTGGCCCTCCAGATCCTCCGCTTTACCAACGCCCCCATCAAGATGCTACCCTCGTTTGAGGAGAAGCTCACGAAAAACGTGTGCGAGCTTTCTTCTCCCTTGTATCAGAGTAAGGAGAAGGCGTACCACAACCGCCTTCTGGCGAAGTTGGCCACCAGGGTGCGCTACTTCAAGGCACTCTCCGGCGTCTGCCTGTTCTCGATCGCTACATGTAATCGCGTGCCGGCTAGCAGCCGTAGCCTCGATGCCGGGCGGGACCGAGATTTGGATGCCGCCATCCGCGTCGGCCAGCAGGAGGGCGGTATTGAGGATATCGCAACTCGCATTGCTCACGTCGGCGTTGTCCACTAGAGGATCTAGGCCAGGATGGCCTATGTTGACGAGGACGACATGTCGATCGATTGATCGATGGCGTATTACCTTCTCGACACTACAGCTACCAACCTCACATTATTGTTACTGTACCCATTCGTTATACATTGCCTATTCATCTTTTAATGTCAACGCGACCCAAGTGAGCTCTCCCCCCCCCGGCCTCATGGAGTTGAGGAATATTCTTTGTCAGCAGGATACTCCAGCCTAACTATCTATCTACTGCAACACTCAACGCGTCTCGAAGAAATACTACCCCTGCACTCAAAATACTCTCATATGCCGATGTGTTCCAAGTAGTTCCCATTTTTCAGCTCAAGCAACAGTTTCATCATCGGTACGCAGCGTTGCAAGAAGGAAACATAGTTTTCCGCTTTCTCTGTTTCCCTTGATTTCCTCCTCACCCCTTCACCCAATTCCTGGGCTCCCCGCCCGGCAATCTGCACTTCCTCCAGGCTGCGGTAGGATAGTCTATCTATAAATTCCTTGTTTGCCCTCATTCCGATCGTGTGCAAGTACTCATCATATAAAACTGGAGATTCTTGCATCAAGTGACTGACCAGAGGCCTGCACTTCACCGGGGTCACCTTCTCAACATCCTCGGCTCGTTATCACTCAGTACACACGGCATGGTTAGTGAAACCTAGGACCTCAAAGCTTAAATATAGGGCATTCCCCTCCTTGGTCGGCCTAGAGCTACCTTGAAACTTCTCCGCAAGACAGCAAGCCCTCTCTACTTTTGTTCGCCATGATCGAGTCTATCCCCGAGCCTGAATCCTTCAGCAACCACACGTTACAACAGGAAAGAAAAAAAAGACCCCAGCGTGTGGCACGAAATGGCCTGAATCCTGGATATAGGGTAACTCTGGACGGGCAGGGCTCTGTCTTCTCTTACAAAGTCCCTCAGATGGCGTGACCCACGTGGTTACAGGTCATCGCGTCCCTATTCTTATAACTGCCGAACAGAAACCAAAAGGAGATACGATGCCTGACGTCCCAATTCTACTCTGTCAACATATAAGCTCTAAGAATGGCGTTCTCTCGCCAAGTGCGGAACGGGGGCTAAAGTCCCTGCTCGGTGGTGGTGACCAGCTGGTTTACAGCTCCTACCCTGCTTCCTCCCAGTCCGCAGCCCATCCGCCGACACATGCATGAAAAAGGGTTGAAAGATGATGTTCAACTGGATGTGCCGGATCCTATACATACCCTGTACAAATTAGGTAGTGATTGGAGGTGGAGGAGTTCCCCTTCATTCATCGATTCATTGTGCCGGAGGGGTATCCCTGTGAACTGACCATGAACCCCTCGGGAGCCAAATCAGCTCAGGTATTCGAATGTCGTTAGGCTATCAGTTGTCCTGACCGAGAGGTGTATCCTTGAGCTTGAGCGACTCAGTCGATCCCTTGTTGTTGCAACCAAGAGACGTGCTCTCCTCGATCCTGGGTCTGGATAACGGCACCCTCTTGACGCATCGACCCTCGCGAGAGAAGAGACCGAAAAAGAAATGAGCGAGGCAACCGCGATCCTTGCCAGTGCCTTAGCGCGCTTACCAAGTACACTGTAGGGTGGCTGGGAGTTTATGATGAGGGCAAGACTCCAAGGACATGGAAGATGTCATCGAGCGGTGTGTCATCCGTGGATGCCATTCGTCCCCCGTGGCATTTAGGAGGCAAGCAGGCTCATCCATCCACAACTTTACAGCCATACCACGGAGAACTTTCCTGCAACCCCATTGAGTAGAGTACTATCTGTTGTCTCGCCTTTGGACCAGTGCAATTAATTTTCCAGTTGGAATTTCGTCAGATCGCGGCGAAATAGGTGTGCTGCAGCTAGTCACGCGGCGTAGCCTTCAACGACTACTGTCAGATTGAGCTTTGGGGTTGACCAGGGCAACGCAATCCGCTTTGAGGCCCGACCTCGTGAACGGGATGCTGCAAGGTACTCTGAACAGGGATGCGAGTGGGGTTTTGTGACGCCTCAGGCACTGGCTGCTAAACCGCCGCATTTCCACAGTGGCCAAGCATAAACCGCAACACACATTTTGAGGCCCGACACCGTTCATTCGGGTCACGCAAGCCCAGTCCGGTGGCTAAGTTAATTTTGCTGCCGAATTGGGACTAGGCCTATCACTGACTTGTAGCCCGCACAAGGCAATTTCATGTGCGCTTTGAAGGTGGCGATCGCGCGAACAACATTCGCGCTTCATGCTCCCTTGCATTGACTCCACTAATGAGGCTCTGCTGTGAGAATGACGTCCGAGGCACTCCATATTCTCGCCAGTAATAGGTGAAGTGTCAACTCAACACTACAAGATGAAGGCCAAAAGCGAGGGAAGAAAATGAAGAGAGTGCAATTAAAAGGGAGACTGGGTGAGATAATGCCAGTGAGCCGGAGCGAGTTAGAGGAATCAGCGACAACCATGGGCCTGTGGTGGTTGCCTTCATTAGGCAGCCCCCGTTGAAGGGAACATTCACGCGCAACGCCATTTCCTGCAACCGTATAAATCCCCGACTAATTCCCCTCTGCACTTTGGAATAAGCCCGACTGCTCTCTGCAATGACTTTATAGACAGCCATGAACACGAACCCACAACAATGCGCCTCGCCTCCAAAGGATGCACAGGAGACGGACCAACAGTATGCCGGTCCGGTAGACACTTTTACATACTCCGGATAGCTCTGGTAGCAGGATGGCTCGCCACTCAGCGACGAAGAGCTCTATCAACACATGGAATTTCTACCACTCGATGATCGTTCCGAGAACGTCCCGGACATTGAAGAGCCTAGCTCCGGTTCAGAATTGAAACCCCTGTATCGGTCCCCCCCCCGGACAAGGTGACTGTCGACGACAAGTTGGCTCCTGCCTTCCGGTTTCAGGTTATAACGCGCCACACTGCCGATCGCATCGCGTGGCTCCTCAGGGAGCGAAAATACCTTATGGATGATCGACGAGTTCGCCAGCTCGCGGATCGAGTGTCGAAGTCTCAGTCGGCCCCGCGGCCAATCCGTACCCACCTCAGCACTGCCACCGGCCACATGCGACCTGCTCCCCATATTGGTGTCAGAGCTAAGGCCTCTCGAAGGTTGTCGCTCCTGACCACGAGGGCTTCAAGTCCCTGCCTGAGCACTGGCCCCCTTTAGACTCGCTGCCCAGCCGACTCAATAGCCCAGGTGAAAGAGAAGGGATAGCCTAATAACCTCGCCAATGGTCTCTTCGTGGGCCTACCCCCTCGATTGAGCTGCGCAACATGTCTCGCGAGGAAGTGCGACGCATCTTCGAGCGACGACTGCGCTGCCTACGCAACGACAAACAGTTCTGAAAGGGAAAGGCACGGCGGGCCTGGGCTGTGGACCGCCTTCGAGAAGGTTAAGTAGCTCGATGCCGTCGACTGGGTGTGCCAGTTCGCATGATCGACGTGATTTTTCAGATGTCGCACGAGCTCAACCAAGCCGGCATAGGTCGAAGCTTATGGAGGTCTTCATTGCCCATGGCAGCACAAGAAGCGAGATCCTCAACCCTCGCTCTCTCCGCAAGATGCGAATGTGGCTGGGTATTAGTTAGCTTAGCGAGCAGGGGGCAAGGCGCGGGCGCTTCAGACGGTAAGGGATAGTGATGGGTCGTCGGAAGTGATTGTATATTACGTTGTCTAGCCTGTTAATTAATAGAGGCGCCGGCCTGAGTTATAGGCGCGCAGCATCGTTCCCGGTTCGTGAACTACAGAAATGATATAAAAGAGAGCTCATGTGGAGGAAGAGGCGTTGACTTGTGACACTGCCCTATCCGCGGGCCGTATCTTGGTAAGCCTCAGCCGGGTTGACGATGCGTGAAAGTCGCCTTCGCCGTGTACGCTTTCCTGGCCTCGGCCAGCATGTCCGTCTTTCGTCGCTGCAGGACCTCTACTATCTGTGCATACCGCGGGATAAGGCGGCGTAGGAAGGTGGGTATCCCGATCCATCTTTCCAGGTCCATAAGTGTCTTGGGAAACTGGATGCTCCGCAGTGCCTGCACTCTGTCACTTGTGTTGGCCAGTCCCAGCCCGTCCACTCGGAACCCCAGCAGCTGTACGGAGGGGTACCGAGGAACGACTTCTCCGGGGATAACGCCACGTTCTGGTCCCTAAATGGGCAAAGATCTCTCTGAGGTGCTCCAATATGCTCGTCTTCACTATGTATCGGAGTAGATAATAATGTCGTCAATGACGGCCGAGGCGAAAGCCCAGAATGGTCGGAGGATGTTGTCCATGAAACGTTGGACGTATGCGGGGGAGTTCTTGAAACCCAGCAGGGCTACTTTTGACCTTTCCAGCCCACGGTGGCTGACTACCGTGAACCTGTCCTAATGCTTGCTGTGGATGAGTAATTGTTGGAAGAAGGCCCTTGCGTCTATTGCGCTGCTGTACGTCTTTCCCCTGAGCTTCTCGATGATGTCCTCCTGCAGGGGCACGGGGTAGGCGTCTGGGATGGTCACGTCGTTCAAGGCCCTAAGGTCTACCACCACGCTTCCCTTCTCCTTGCCGCCGACTGTCCGCCACACCACGAATACGGGGCTCGCGAAAGGGGTGGGGTTCGTTACCCATTCCATGCGCCCTTTGTCGTGTAAGGCGCCGAAGGTCTCATCGAGAAATCGCCGTGATTTCACGTTAAGCGGGTACGGTCTCGAAGCGATATTCTTATGCCAGTCTTCCACCAGCGGGACCTTCAGCCTCTCCCCCTTAGGTAGGCGCACCTCGCATTCGCCCTTCTAGATGCTCGGGAATTCCTGGACTAGCATTTCGATCTTCCTGCGGAAGCCCGGGCCCGGTCGCATATTCTTATGCCTTCGGCCGTGGTGAATTCCTCAAGGCCCTTTGTCCTTGCGATCCAGACCGCTTAGGTCAAATGTATAAAATATATAGTTCATATCTCAAATTGGCTACATTGTAAATTTCAGCTTTTTATAGCTATTACAGCGAATGCAATACATACATGTTACAAGAGTCAGTTTATTCTAGAGACAACTATGGAAATTTGGCCTAGCTCGCTGCAAATTGCGGCAAGGCATGGCAGAAAACAAGCACAGTCACTCACCGCTACATAAGGCTAGGGGTGTTGGCAGTGGTTCGGCTCGGAGGGATGCTGCCTGCCTGGTCTGACTGGTCTCTTGGCTGGCAGCTCTGGCTGGTCGGTTTGACGTTTTCTGAGCAGGGATGCTATTGCGGTCGACGACTAGGTAGTTTCTGGTTGCCTGATAGCCTCGGAGTCGACACTCAATAGTCTGATCTGCCATTTTCTTCTGTTGAGGGGATGGCAGCTTGGCGAATCCCTTTCTTCTACTTATTCTAAGATAGAATAGGTCAGGGACTTCGCCATGCCAGGCTTTATAAAGTGTTGTGGTTAGACCCGAGGCTAGTGGGAGGTTTCATTGCGATTGACTCCAGGACGAAAGACTAGTATTTTCGCTCTAGCGCTGAGCCTAGAAGTATAGATGTGAGTCTTTCAAGGAGGTCCCTGTTCTCGACTTCTGCTACGCCGTTCTGCTCACATTGTTCCGTGGCTGTGAAGATCATTTCGATGAATCGGCTCTTAAAGAAGGATGAGAGTCTTGGCCTGGTTTTCCCCAGCTTGGTCGAGGTGGAGGACCCAGCGCTTTCGTGTTGGCGTTTCGACTCGGCCACTGGAGGGGTTAATACAGGCCGCCCGAGTTCTAAGATAAAGATGCCTAAGGAAAGACTATGAGTGCGTATGCGTGGGCAGAAACGCTCTCATCTGAATGTTCACGGCTTTATCCTTGTGTTTAGGAGCCAATTTTGAGGTTCAACGTATGCGAGAGGGCATGGCCTGTGATTGCATAATACTGGAAACCCCCCTTATTAATTTTAAGCTATTGCTCCTCGGGTATCTTTAAAGTTATAACTAAGCGTAACCCGCGCCTCCGACCCATTCGCATGCGCCAAAGTGTATATCCTCCAACGAACCACTCCAAGGCAAGATGGCGACGACCGTTTTTGGGATTTCAGAGCTTGTGCGGCTAATCGCGAGCTACACTACTGATCAATCTACGCTTGCCTTAGCAGGGTCCAACCGCGGGATTCGGGCATTCATAAAGGATCAACATCAATGGGTATTATTCAAAAGGAGCCTACCTTCCCGGCTGAGCAGTCATGCAAAGTTTAAGGAGTTGATTACATCTACGGAGGACCTCGCGTTCAAATTTGCGGAGCAAGCGCTTGTACTGCTTGCCCCAATGATATCAAAACTACCACCAGAAGAAGGAAGGGTGGCGCTCGATAGCTGGATGTGGGCGTCGGAGCGTTTCAAGGGCCGGGATGCCAAATTCATGAGACTCCTCGTCGATTCGGGTCGATGTGGGTTGCAAGCGTTCATGTCGGTTCCTAGAAACGCCGTACGGTCCGGAGCTAGCGTTCAGGACGTCGTAGTGCAATTTGGTATTTACAGAGAGGGCAGAAAACGTAAACTCGAGTGGCTCTCGGTGAAGGGCCCTGCGGGTAGAGAGGTGCGGTCCGGTGCTAACGTGCAAGAAGTTGTGGGACGGTTTGGCATTTCAGAGACAGACCCGGTGCTGTTTGGTATTTCTCAAGAGGGCCCGAGACTCAGGCTCGAGTGGCTATCGGTGAATGGCCCTGCGGGTAGAGAGGTGCGGTCTGGCGCTGGCGTCGAGGAAGTTGCGGAAAGGTTTGGGATTTTAGGGGCTGAACCGATACGGAGTCTTGAGTGGCTATCGGTGGACGGCCCCGCAGGCAGGGAGGTGAGGTCTGGTGCTAATTCTCAGGACGTTGCGATGCAGTTCGGTATTTCTGGCGTAGGCCCAAGGCGCGTACTTGAGTGGCTATCCGTTGCGGGACCTGCGGGTAGAGAAGTATGGTCTGGTGCTGCCATACAGGAGGTTGCAGAGCGGTTTGGTATTGTTTCCGAGGAAACCATCGAGGCTCTATGGCTGAATGGCCCGGCTGGTGCAGCGGTGAGGTCCGGTGCTAGCGTTCAAGACGTTGCAAAACGCTTCGGAATTTCACGAGAGAGCTTGATATACGTACTCGAGAGTATATCGGTGATAGGCCCGGCTGGTCAAGAAGTGCGGTCTGGTGCTAGCGTCGAGGAAGTTGTAGAACGGTTTGGGATTTCAGGAGGAGGTCCGAGACGGAGACTTGAGTGGCTATCCGTGGAGGGACCTGCAGGTAGAGAGGTACGGTCTGGTGCTAGTATACAGAGGGTTGCAGGGCGGTTTGGTATTTCTGGAGAGGGTCCAATACGTGCACTCGAGTGCCTATTTGCTAATCGCCCGGCTGGTGCCAGTATAAGCTCAGACGACTGGGACTATTACTCTCAGTATAGTCCCTAGGGAGCGAGTGACGAGGGGCGACAAATTATATGTTTCCTATTTCCACTTACTAAGTCTAGAATATCTAGAATGCTTAAACTATGCGTGATAATTAACTTTATGCTCGATACCTACGCACTCCGTCTTGATTATCAAGTGGGATCGTTGCATATAGAGGGGTATCGCAACAACTACGTAGAAAATCTCCAGTCAAGTTTTCATACGAATAAGGGCAAATAAAAGCCTATTCATATTCCAATCATTTTATTAAATAGCTGATTTGGC
Organism: Fusarium robinianum; assembly: GCA_013623725.1. Lineage (NCBI taxonomy): Eukaryota > Fungi > Ascomycota > Sordariomycetes > Hypocreales > Nectriaceae > Fusarium > Fusarium robinianum. The sequence goes on along the minus strand of JABFFI010000016.1, from coordinate 63,196 downwards.
TACTAGGCTCTATATCTAGCTTGCCTCCTGTACTTCCCGTTGCGTGCTTCGCCACATTTAGGCCCGGCATACTACTGAGCCGGAATCCTTTCGCCAGTACCATACGCAATATTCTCGACCTTGAGGTTGAGGCTGTTAAAGGAGCCAAGGCCGCTGGGGCATTGAGGCTGGTTGCTGACATCAAGGTCGAGGTGACACTCTTCATCGATGCCATACTTGCAGATAGGGTCGACGATGTTATAGAGGACATAGTTCCGCGCTACCCAGCTGTTGGGTTGGCTGAGGCAGGACATAAGATAATTTATGCTGTTAGCTGCAGCTAGTGGTAGCTTGCCGTTGCTGATTAGGTGCTTGCATTGGGATGTGTCAACGACCTCGTAGTTCATTACAATTACACCGCCCTGGTGTGGCTCCTCAGTCGCTGATTTACCAAACCCGAGATAGTTCCAGGCATCATATGAGATGTCATAAGCGCCACCAGAGGTGTCAATACGAAGAAGGTAGACGTGACGCCCTTCATTGGAGACCTTAACGCAGATGTCATCACACCCGACTGGGAGTGGCCAGTAAGCCACGCGATTAGTGTCAATCTTGCACCCCAGGACTCCGATAGACGAGCTGTACTGCTCGTGAGGGGTGACGCTTACGGACTCTGCACTGACAATCGTGGTAAGAAGAAGGACAATTAGGGTAGAGAAGGAAATAAAAGGCATAGTTTAGGTTCCTAGAATAGCGAAGCCTGGGAGAGTGCAAAATGAAGTATACGTGAGTTGAGACGTTTTAATATAATAAAGAGGCCAAAAGAGGCGCAATTTCCTTATTATATCTGTCCTAATCGCGCCGCCTATATAATTTAGCTACATTCAACTCCTTAGCAATTGCCCCGATAATCTACTTGTCCTTTTTTTATATAATCAAGCGAGTCATGATGTTATCGTCCTCTGATCCAGCCACAGAATTGCAGGACCAGAATCTAGAAACGGTTTGTGGACTGGCTTGAAGAACGCCTCGATCGAATAATAGCCACCAGCCGAGCTCCTTCCGTATCTCTTAGATATTTCTCCTGGAGGCTTTCGCAGGGAACCTCTCAGTCTCACGAAGGTGCGAACTGAGCCATTGCTCCCGCAAGGCGTCGACCCTGTACTATCTACCTGGAACTTGTATCATTCCATGGCTCCGTCACATGGCTTAGCTGCTATGCTGGGAAGTGGGAATGACGATTGTTTCTGCTGTGAAGCACATGGCTGATTGACCCTAGACCCGATGTTTGCCCCTAAAAAACAATAAGAACACACACACCCAACAGGCAGAATACGTCCGGACCTGGGGCCTACTGGCAGCTTGATTGTTCGATTGGCCTGACTGCCTGCAAGGGTGCCCTCAATTAGTTTTGTCTGCCGCCTCTGCGTCAAGGAAAAGTATGTCTCTCGGACCGGTCGTGGAAGGTAAAGTCGGCAAGGCAACCCCATTAGGCAGAGCTGGGTGTGCGCCTGCGATTTTTGTCATTCATGCTCTTCAACCAGGTACCTCCCTTCGAGGGGTGGAGATGCACTGTGTACATCAGAGAGCGGCTTCTCTTCGACACGCGGCATGTGCCAAGATCCGAGCACAGTTGGGAGAAGGAAGGAGAGGCACGCAAGCATTCACGACCTTCTGCGAGGCGTCCTGAGGCACGGACCGTAGGCAGCCAAGAACAAGTTGTATTGCGTCGGGGTCGGTTGAGTCGCCGAGCTCATGTCCTGCTGTTGGGAGGGCATAAGGCCGGCTATCTGAAATCCTACCTGCGCGGCAATATCCACCAGTGAACCTCTCCGCGACGCCACGGGGCCGGGCTGAGGGCGCCTTGGGAGGCTCTCCCCCCAATCAGCACTTCGTGGATATCCCATTGCCCTCCGAGCGTATCCGCGATAGCAAGTCATGCTCAGCACTGCCTCCCGATCAACCTCCAGCCATTGTCCGTCGAGTATGGCGCGAAGCCTGGAACCAGCACTCTTCGGATTCCATCTAACCCCCGGGCAACTAATCCATACGCCGGTTAACCACGACGCTCACTCTCCACCTCCCAGAGGCCATGCCCCGAAGGAAAATCCCGGCACTGTCTATTATGCAGGCAATGGGGCCATCGGCAACCCAACGCTGCTGCTCATAGTCCCACGTATACCTCAGCTCTTCGTCTCCTCCTACCCAGGCAACTTGATCGTCTCCGTCAGGTGCGGCATCCGGATCATGCCCGCCGTCCACACCAGCACTGCCACTACCAAGATCCTCGAACTGCACCGGGCAATGCTCAAGGCCATTCTCAGGGGTCGGACTCCGGGTGCGCTGGCCGACGCTATCACCTTCGTAGGTCGGCGGTCCAATCTGGCCGATATCAGAGCTGATTTGACTGTAGTCGCCTTGGCCCCAATGGCGATGCGTGTCCCCGACTGGGTCCATTCCTGGCATCACTGAGCCGTTGCTTGCCAGGCTGCTTCCCAGGCTGCTGCCAGAGACCATAGGGATTGAGCCCGATCTTGACTCGCACTCGAGCCCCTGGGCGAAATCGGGACTGGTTTCAGACGCCGATAAACTACCGGCGGAAAATCCATCGATGTATGCCTGTTCGTATAACTGCCGCACAACTTGCAGCGAGATTAATAGTTCCTCAGGCGCGCCGATACCATCATTGCTAGCTAAGACGCTGCGGGGGCTGTTGGGGAGGTCCGGGCTGGCCGTCTCATATAATTCCGGGCGGTCGACATCAATTCGGTTTGGCTGGAGGCCGGAATGAGGTTGAGTAGGCGATGAGTTGGAGGTCATCTCTGGCAATAGGTCGAGTAAACACCCGGAGAAGTGTGGTGCTGGAGGGGATTCGAAGCCCCGTGGGCCTCAGTTGCAGCCGGTATGCGCTTGCGATGTGATTGTGAGGAGGGTGCGGCGGTGCTGATAATTCAAGGACGACGATGGAGGGGGGAAGATGAGGTCCTGAGGGACTCTGGGAAGGAATCCACCTTTTTGAGCATCGTATTATATTTCCCTCTTGTCCTTAATGGGACGAAGCGAAAGCTCGCCGGTATTCTTGGCCTTAGCCAGCAATCTTGCCGATAATTGCCGATAATCGGGATCGGGACGATGCTGCATCTGGCCGGCTCATTGTTTGATGCCGGTGGACGCCTCCGCCCATCGCCCAAGGCAAACATCCCCATCTACCTCACCCCCTCCCCTTCTCCCTATATAGAACCACCAAGGCGATTGACCAAATAAGGCGTATCCATACTGGCATAGAAGCAGTCGTCGTATCCCTATCGGCAAAGAGGTCGGGGTCTCGTCCTATCACGTCAACAGGACGGGGTGATAACCAGACTGATGCGGGAGGATAGATCTCATCTTGCCGGCCACCTGGAGCCGATAATTCTCTAGTGCTGAAGAGGGGCCGGTAGACTTAATACGCCAGAGGCAGGGAGGGGAAAACATAGCGCAGCCAAGAGGGCATGTCTAGAAAGAAGCGGTCCACCATGACTTGCCTCCCCGCTCGTTTACCCGCTCGAGGCAGAGGGATTGAGGGCGATATATCCAATACGCTCAACTCGGGTAGGGGGGAATCGAGCGCAACTAAGAAGGGAAGGGGCGTACTGGCCAGCCAGAGGCCAGCCAGAGAGTGACGGGAACTACCCAATAGGGCATAGGCGGGAGGAGGTAGCTGGCACACGCGCCATGCCGAAGCGGGAGAGAGGTGCATATATACTACGTAGGAGATATGCTTTCGAAACGCCGCCTTGACTACCCGGCAGCTACTCATGCGTGTCTTGCATAGAATATGCACGGCGGCGAAGAGGGCCAGGCACCTACTCCTCCTAGACCCTAGGTAGCTGCCACATACAGACATGTCCCCATTCGGCGTCAACCCCATTCGGCGTCAACCCCGGCTCCATGCCTTGAGATACCTGCAGGTCGCCGAACAACAGCTCAATATCCGTCGGGAAGCCGCCGCCGCACTAGGAGGGCACGCCAGAACTCGGTAAGCCCGGCGTCGTGGCTCCCGTCGTCAGCAAGCGGCACCGGCAAGCCAGTGCGTCCTGACCCCCCCACCCAGCGATAGCATACTCACACCGCATCGCGGCAATGGGCCCTGCTGGAGGGACAGAGGCGACTGATGGCAAAGCAAGCGGCTCCCGGGCGAGCTACTCGGGTAGGCGACCCTGCGCTGCGTCCACGACGACGCAGCAGCGCTGACCAGTGGCCACCAGACTCCAGTCGATGGCGAGTCCCAGGGCCTCTCGCCCCTACCAGAGGTGGCACCAGGCGGCCTTGAGCACCTGCCCCGGCACTGCCGCAAAGCGCTCGGTAGGTCCCAGCGGGAAGAGGGGCGAGGACGTGACTGATGTGTAGGCCACCCGGCGTGGATTGGCCTAGGCCTAGGCCCATGCCGCACGACATAGACGTAGAGGATGGGGGGCTCCTGGGCGTGATGTCGGAAGTACGGAACTCGCCACTCGTCTACCCACCCAAGCATAGGTAGTCTGCGTCAAGGACGCCACGTGCAAGCAGAAGCGGCTATTTCTTGAGCATCCTGGCCGGTTTGAGCATTGCGTAACGTTATCGGCGTGGCAGGTGGCCGGTCCTGGGGGGCAGGTTAGGCATAAAGGCCCAGCAGACAGCAGGAAGGGTTGGCGTCGTCGGAATAGACTTTGCGCAAAAGTACTACCTAGTGGGGCACCTGACCCTGCTCGGGCGATACCGTATTGGGTACTAAGGTACTGTTGAACCGTAGCGGTCAAGTACACATGAGAATGTGCAGGGCAGTCCGCAATGCGTTTTAACATAAACGAGCCTCGAAACCAGTAGAGGGATGGTCACGTGATCGAGCATATCTCAGTTAGGAATAGCGTAAGGCATCATCCCAAAAGGAGGGGAAGAATCAGCCAGATAGAGTAAAAACAGAACAATACACTCAATTTGGGTTCAACAATAAGGGCCTTTACACATCGTGAGTCGAGTGATCCTCTCGTGATTGGCTGTAGCTTATTGGTGGGTTGGTTCTGCCGACCCAGACCGCTCGGCCATCGTAACGGGCCGTTACAGGTAGGTAATAAGGTACCTAGTTACTTAGGTGTTTATTTTTCCAGCTTGGTCCCGCATTGAGTAAATGCTCTCTGTTTGTCTCGCTTCGCAGTCAATCACCGCCTCGCCCTTTTGCCCCCAATCTAGCCCAAAATATCCCGGCAGCACAGATTACCAAGGCTTCCTCCATCACATTCGCCGTCGCTCACCACTGGTGGGCTTCCGACTTTCCTGCAACATCATCCGCCGCACCCTTCTACAGAGAACATCTACACCATGAACGGCAGCTTCTCTCGCGAAGGTGTGGATCGCGCACCGCCTGGCGTTCAGAGCTAGAGGCAAGCTAGCATCCATCCCAGTTGACGGGCAATGACTCGCCTGCGCTTCTCCGCGGTCTCGTTGAAAAACTAACCCAGAGTTGATTCATAGGCTCGCGAACACCTCGCTCCAGGCATCGTCGAATCCCCATCAAGCCGGGCTCAGAGATGCAGCTCCCTACGAGGGGGAACCTCGGCTGGCCAAACGTCAGCGCCGTGACGACGGCATACCCCCACTGACTTCGTTCGTCGGGGGTCAAAGGATTCACCCGCTGGCGTCGACTCTCCACCGAGTCTGTTTTAGGATCCAGAGACTTGATGGCAGCATTATGGAGCACGATCGTTGTCTTTCGGGCTTCGTGCCTTCCGGTTCCAGGGCCGCCCTGACCGCTTTCGACGACTTACGTCGATATCTCGCCCAGTCTATCGCCTTGGAGCCCAGCAGAGTTTCAGAAGTCAGCGCTTGATGTCTCCATGCCACTCCTCCTGCCGGGTACATCTTCAACGGTCCTTGCGGGTGGCAGACCTACCTTGATAAACTGCGCGGGGATATTCACGCTAGCCAGCTTGGCTCCTCGACCGGTGGAAGGTCTCTGTTTTCGGGCATTATCATCTTTTCTTGTCACCCATGCCCTCTTCCGGCTGCGCAAGAGGGAAGTTTGCTCATGTGTGATGTCCTTCTTGATGCGAAGGACATCCAGAACGCCGACGTCGCCATGGAGGAGATCTCGGCCGGGGAGGAGGAACCAGATATCTCCCGAGTAGCCCTCACTATCGGATAGATCATTTTCGTCTACCGTTTCGTCAAGTCCGTACAGACTGATCCCGAAATGGCCGGCCACTACCTTGCCGATGAGATGGGCAAGGGCAAGACGATCAGTGCAATCGCAGTTGTTTTTATTGCGAACACACTCCATCTGATGCGGAGGCACATCACCCACCCCGATCAGCATATCTCACCGAATGCCAGCTTATCTCCCCACGACTGCCCAACAGACGCATTTGGGCTCCTGTGTCTCTGCAGCCCGAGTAACCCCCTACGTGCCCTCGAGGCTGCTCTACCCCTAGGCTTCGTCGTCATCGTGGCACCAAAGCGCCTTATTCCTCGGTGGCAGGTGGGACACGGAAAGTACGTTCAGGAACGCGTCCCAGACCTGAGCAGCCCTCTATCTGATACCCGGGTCCTCCCCGGCTTTGTCTTCGAGGATATCCAGGCTTGGACCCCCGTCTTCCAGCAGGTGAATCATTTTGACCTTTTGACCTAAGGCAGCACATGTTCAAGGCCGGCATAAAGTCAGACGCCAAGCACTACGCCAGGTACCCGAAGACGAAAAGACAAATAGGTTCCTACTCTAAAGTGTTGTTACACCAAGGAGAGGGCCAAGCCGGGGGCAAAAAGTTGCCGGATTCCCCTCCCTGGCTGCCCTCCTCTTCTTCGCCAATACCCTCCGGCCTCGCCACTATCCTATACATTGGGCGGGACAAGCTGAGCCGGGATCTGTCGCACCGTGGGTCCTACTTTTACCCTGCCGACTTCCGGATGTTTGTAAAGCACGACAGGCCGAAGCCAGTCAGTTTTTCGCTGGCAGAGCCTTTTCCATTTCCCCTACCTCTCATTGTCCTCGACGAGCCGCATGGGTACCTATCCTCGTATTCAGTGCTCTTCAAAGCCTTGACTTTGGTTTCCCAGCGCCCACGGCCCGAGGGGCACCCGGCGATTCGGTTTCTGTTCTTGAGCGGCCTACCGGCATACTCAGCGGAACAAAGTCTGCTTTCCAAAAGTTCGAGTTGGCAGCCGCTAGGCTAGATAGTTGCCTGAGCTTTAACCGCGGGTAGGAGCTGGCGACCATTCTCCAGGACCAGGCCAATGCCAACATCCTTGACAGCCTCATGGCAATGCTGACGACCTGGGTGGTGGCGCGCAGCAGTTCTAGCCTCATACGTGGCAGCATATTGCCCCCGGACGTCCTTGGGCCGTGTAAGTTTGTTGCTCTCTACTTTCGTCCTCCTTCGTCATGTACCGAGGAGCTTAGTTCTGCCACGCGGCAGACGATGCAGCAGGTCTAAGATACCCTACAACTACGGGCCCAGCCGGGCCGCCCACTTAACGCCCACGCCCTTTCGGTCGCGAACGCTGGGATGGCTTACTTGCGACTGCTGCGATGTGCTCCCTTGGCAGGCTTGCTGTCGCTCATGGGTCAGAATGCCCGATTCCCATAGAATCGCAACGAGGTCAAGGAAGACCTCGACAAGGGGTCATCGAGCCTCGTCCGATAGAATATTTGCCCTTCAACCAGGGATAACTCGCTATTCGCTAAGTTGACCACCATCATTAAGGGCGCCTCGACCGGTGACATCAGCGAACACGACCATCCTCCGCCGGATGGCAACCCCAACCATGTCGTTATATTCATGATGTATCCCATTGCCATGGCAGCCGTCGCTGAATACGGGACACTGAACTGGGGACACGTTGCTCGTATTGAGATGATTCCTGACTGATTGGGTCGGGGCCAGTGTCAAGAGCTGCTACAAAACCTCGGCAAGAGTGCAGCGGATCCCAACGGGAGCGACCGACGGAAGTCCATGGTATTGGTGACTACATACGAGCTATTCGGGGAAGGAAATAACAGCCTAAAGTTCTGCAATATCCTCATCAAGATGGGTGAGCCTTGGCTCCAGACGACAACCAAACAGGCAATTACGAGGCTACACCGACGGGGCCAGAGGCAGCCTGTGTACGTTTATGACCTTGTCCGAGAAGACAACGAGGCCCACATGATCATTCGCACTCGCTACCGGCATCGTGACAAGGCACTCAGGGCAGAACTTGCTAGCATGTCTATTCTCAAGGGACCTCACCCTTGAGGCAGTGCGGGCCACTTCGTCCGTCAGATGGTGGTGGTGCGAACAAATGTCCCGAGTTTCCTATCATGGTGGAATTGCATTGTGCGGTAGTGTCTGTTGCGGAAGCAGCGGGACTGATACGTTGCCTCTGTCCGAGCTAAACGTGGGATGCCGGTTGGGCATCTGCCCCTTCTTTGTCGCTATCTAGGTGATGTGCTTTTTCTCTTTTCAGCTGGAGCCCGTGTTAGCTAGATTCATATCCAGGACTACGGGTTACATGCCATCAGTATTCGTTATCTCTCATGCGTTTTCATTTTCACCAAGCTCAATAAGTGGGAATGTATCTATTCCTCGCGCGTCGCAATCCCGGCCCCTTTAATCGCCTCGGCATTTGGCGTAAAACCCCCTCCTCGAAATGACCTCCTAACAATAAGCTCATTGTACAATGAAATAAATGAGATTCAGGAGGAGACTAAGCAGAGCATCCGCTAGGGTCCGTCTACACCTGGTTCCTCAGCGGCCTAGCCTGCTCGATCCGCCGCGGCTACCAGAGCCTTGTTGGGAATACAGACCTTTGTGACAGCTCGCAACCGGACCAGCCCGGTCGCTTGAGTGCCCAAGACGACGAGACATGCCCCAGCCAATGCATCAGTGCATCATCGCCTCCGCGAAGTTCTGAGCTTGCCTGATCTTTTTCTTCTTCTTCGCCCCTCAGCCTTCGTCAGGCTTGTCGTCTTGGGCTTAATCGTTCAGCCATGGATCACCTAGGCGCTCAAGGGCATTAATCGAGCCAAACGTGGATTTCAACAATGTGCCTCAATATTGACAATATCTCATCAAGACGCAACCGCCACTAGGTGATATCTAGACTGTCTTCCACTGCGCAGCAACACTCAACCAATTGCCTCGCACATAGGGATTAGAAATAAAACTGACAGAAGTTGAGCGACACAACATAGTACATAGCGTGATCATGGGCAATCTATACTCGACTTATCCACATCTGGTTCTCGTCCAGGTTGGGGTCATGTCCTTGCTCATATGCGGATTGGCGCGCAGCAAAATAATCCGCATCGAACGATAGAGCGTGGCTGTGACCGGGGCCAAGCCTGGCCAGTAGGGCCTCGATGATCTTCAAGGCGGCCCCGGCGCTCGGGGGCGACGACGAAGTAATGCCATAGAGGTCATCCAAGAGCGCACAATACTTATAATCTGGGTGGGAGTAGTGGGAGAGCTTGGCGAGCGCCAGAACGATAGAAATCCATGTGAACAGGAAGCGTCTTGAAAAACTGGCTGGCGCATATCGGAATTCGACTACGCGCTTTCGTGGCGGCTGCGAAGAGACCAAAGCAGGTGCGGACCCGTCCTCCTCTCCCGTCGAGCCGTAATCGCTGGCGCCAACAGAGCTGCTGATGCCATCGTCGCTGCCTGTGCCACCGTTGTTGCCTATGTCATTGTCGCTGTCTGTGCCGCCATCGCTGCTTGTGCCAGGCTCCGACCCAAGCCCCGACACACTCTCGATATTATCGCCAGTGCATGTGCCGACTCCTGGCGATGGTCTGCCTGAGGGCGCATGATATGACCGGTCCATAATGGGACCCGGCTCGTCCTCCTCCACTGCATGTATCCGTACGGCGCGCCTCCTGATGAAGCCAGCACTTGGCGCCTGGCAAACACGATCCGCCAAGCTGGGAATAGACTCGGCGTCCCAGATCAACATCATCTCCCGGCGCATTGTATTGACGAGCCTCTCCGGCAGGTTGGCGAGCATCCCGGGGCCTAGGCATGGGTCATCCTCCTGGCGCCCGCTCCCAGGCCATGCTCGCTCCGAACCCAGGTTAAAGCCGCCCTCTCCCTCGCGACCCGGGCAAAGAAAGCTGAGGAGGTGATCCTCGAGAATCCAGGCGAGCGTCAAGAGACGCTGGAACGTCCGGAGCCTGTCTTGATCCGTCTCTCCGCTCAGCGAAGCGAAGCTGACATTGACGTGCGTGCCGTAACTGCCCCCGACACGGATCATGCCTCTCTCGGCCTCTTCGACCGTATCGAGAGCCCTGCGCAGCGCTGGAAACCCCTCGAGCCACTCCGACTCCGGCAACACCGGCGTATTCAACTCGACAGGCAGCTGAGACCCCCCGGGTTGTTCGGCAGACAGAGCCGCGGCGCAGGCGGACTCATATCGAAATCCCTAGGTATCGTAGTACTTGGGGAAAGGTTCCCCTAAGTTATGGCCCGGAACGCGGACATCCTCCCACTCAAAAGCGTAAACTTCGTGCCGGGGCGGTTGCCTCTCCTAGAGGCCAGCCTCTCGGTAATCGTGGAAGACTCTCATCATTCTATAGCTCCCGGTCTGGCCGGCGTTGGTTAGAGCCCGGGCAAGAGCCTCGTAAACACGGTCGCACTTGAGAGCTTCTTGCTCACCGGGGGGGAACTCGCTCTGTGGGTAATCTGTAGGCCTCATATCTTCGCCCGCGAGACAGGAAAACTCCAGCTCTAGCCCAAAGAAGATGGAGCCTTCAACGGATGTGTGGGAGCGCCTCTGTCGCTTACCAGACATTGCTGAGTCTCCGGGGCTGTCACACGGCCGTTTTGAGCTTGTGTGCTGCGACATGGTCAAGTCTGGCCGCCGGGGGCTTCTCGACGGCGGCCTTAGTCGTCTAACCTGCCGTTATAGGATCGCGGCGACTCGGTGTCCGTGGGAAAAAGGGGGCTGGATTTCGGCGGCTCGGGGACTAGGTCTGCGGGCGGTTGTGTGCCCGGGAATGAAAGCGCGTTGCGTATTGGGAGCGCGTTGCGTATCGGGATGTCGCTGGCACCTATCTAGGGGTTTGGATCTGGCGAAGCTATCATTAGTAAGGCGAACGGTAAAAGAAACCGCGATCAGCGCCAAGGCCACACCTACCTGCGAATGCAATATGCATTTCTTGTATGGGGGGTTGCGAAGTCGTGAAGTCGTGAAGTTGCGAAGTTGTGAAGTTGTGAAGTTTGTGAAGTTAGTGAGCTTGCAGGGCATATTGATGAGATGGGATTGATGAGATGGGTGAGCGTTTGCGTTGCGAAGCCTAGGCCCAAGAGGGAGCTCCGCCTGAGTGGCTGCCTAATGTTCACTTCGTCTGTTTGACACGCTTAGCTTGATCCCCCAAGACCCGTTTGAGCGTTGGAAGTGAGGGCGAGCATCGACAGGCAAAGCAGTTGACAGAAGGCGATGGAGCTTGGGTAGGTAAAAGACCACATGCTCGCAACTTGCCTAAGAACCAGCAGTCTACTGCTTGCGCATTGAGTAAGATAATAAGGTAGCGAATGCCCTCGGCGCCTATTGTAGGGTACCTACCTACCCACCTACCTACCTATAGCATTCTGCTTTATTTCATAGGTTATTCCTTTCTTTGATTTCCATCTAGGAGCTGGCTGCTCTTGAAGGACCATGCTGGGAGCCTCTTGCGGCCGACTTGTGCTGGCCAATCGAGGGACGGGCCTTTGCAGCAGCTTGCTTGCCACCCACCCTCTTTGCGTCTGAATGGGTTCTCATTAGTCCGGGGTGCAGTGGCACCGGCTTGCAAAGCCTCATCCTTTCCCTTCCTCTCAAGGCTCACCACTTGATTCATACCCATCTCTTTCACAACCAGGGCCTGACAGTAGCCAAAGCGCCTTGGGCAGCCCGCCGCCATCTTATCCTACTTCACGTCTGCTGGATATATTAGCGGGCGCGGACCTCTCACTGATGAAACTGAACGGTATGGTTTGCCTCCTGTGCGCGCCCTTCCCCCATGCTGGGCGAAGCTCACGTTGCTATGACAGACGTATCCTAGACCCGTCTTTTTCCACTGCCCACAGTTGACGATGGCTTCTCGACGCCTATCGCCCTATCTCCCTGATTAAGGGGCCTCCCAGGCCTAGGAGACTTGCGAGCCCGATCATCAGAAGGAGAACTCTTCGACAGGTTTCTGCTGCGTGCTTGCGTCTATTCCCACGGATGGCGGCCATGATGCCATTCTCCATCACTCCTCTGATTCCGATGTGCCCTGTGTTGGCGACTGGCATGAGCAGTGGAAGGAAATCTTGTCAACCGGGGAACCTAACGTCCTCACTGTAGGGTTTCCCCAACCTTGGCTTTGCTTTTACCGGCGCACCCCCTAGTTCGTCTTCTCCTGTCCTGGCAGCCCCCGAATGGCCCGCCTTTCGACTCAAGACTTTCAAGCCAGGTCGTTATTTTATTCATAGGTACCCTATAGCTCACTAGAATACTATAGTTTTTTCCGAATTCGCCGTTGCATCCCCAGAGGCACCATTTTGAAATGGCCACTAGCCCCCTGCCATCGGACACCGAGCCCGAGGATCGCAAGCATCATTTCGAAACGGCCATCAACCTTCTACTACCTGACATTGAGCACGAGGTTCAGAGTCGTCATATCGGAACAGCCATCGGCTTACTGCTATCTGCCATCAAGCCTGACGATCGGGAGTGCTCTATCGAGACGCCCACTGGAGATCGGGAGCGTCATATCGAAACGGCCGTCAAACTTGTGCCATTTATCACCGAGCCTGGCGATCAGAAGCAGCACCATATCGAAACGGCCATTGAACTTCTGCAATCTCCCACCACGTCTGAGATTCGGAAGCACCACGCCGGAATGGCCATCCGCCTTCTGCTCTCTACCACGGAGCCTAGAGATCGGCTCATGCTGTTTATCGCGGTGTATTGCTTTCTCTTGCAGCAGAGCACGGGCAGGGTCCCCACGGTCTGCGAGATTGGGAATTTGTTGAGTTGCTCCGACTAGGGCCCCATCGGGCATGAAGCATCTTCGATAGTAGGCATCGTGAATCCGGCTGAAGCCTAGGGAGACTACATCGTCTCAGCCCATGTCATCGCCTGGCTGCTAGGACCTTTTGCCAATGTGGGAGGATTCTGCGCACCACAGCGCCCTAGACTAGAGTCTCTTGAGCTTTCGTCATTTGATAGTCGCGTCATAATAAAAGCCAGAGGGTCGAGACCAATAGCACACAGTATCAAAAGAGGCTGGTCTGGAGGGGAGCTTCTGTGGTCTCTCTTTTCTTTCTCCGATCTCTCCCTAATATACGGAGTATGCTCTTTTACATTTCTATCGCTCGCCCAGTCACACCAGCGGGACCCCCCCCCCTCTCCGCCGCCGACAGAATGTCATCGATCATGTCCCCATCGCGCAATGCAAACCCGGTGTTTTATTTCGCTGACTATGCAGTGATAAACAGATTCCTACGGCGCCCCCGGGTCGCTGCTTCAGGAGAGGTCGACGATCGAAAGCCACCACAAATGATGGGGATGTCGGATCCACGACAAATAACGCCCTTGACGACCGAGGAGACTGACTTCCCGAGATTCGATCTCCAGCCAAAAGCGACGGAGATGCCCTTAGGGCAGGTAGCACCCTGCTCGCAGCGGGACTACCTACCTTGCCTAGGTACCTCATAGACGCACTGTGTACATCAGAGAGTGACTTCTCTTCAACACGAGGCATGTGCCAAGATTTGGGCACAGTTACAAGAAGAGAAACACGCAATTATTCACGACCCAAACCGTTTAGTTCATCTAGCCATGACGATTTTGACGGCCCTCGGCACAGCTTACAAAGAGCCAATGCGGGTTGTGCGAGATGGCAGGTCCATAGATGGCCGGGTCATTCTAGTCGAGAACCAGGTCGAAGATGGCCCAGGCACCGCCATTCAGCAGGGGATCGCAGAACTGCTATCTTCTAGGATGAAACATTATTTAAAAGAGGTAAGAGGTAGAGCTACCTACTCACATCGACATTCCAAAGCTATGGCATACAGGGCGTGGCAAGCATGTAGCAATCGAAACTGTCTTACCCAGCACTCACTCACTCAATTCTTTCGACAAATCCTCAAGAACATCTCCCAGAAGCAGTACGGGGTCACAGCGGGAGAAGTTGGCGGCGCCTTTTCCTCGTCCTTCCCCGTAGGCCTAGAAGCGGGGCTATCGGTCTCACCCCTAGGCAGTCGGACGCTGGATGGGTTTACAGGCTCGAAACTCACGAGGGGCAGCGCGCTGCAGGGGGCCTCTGATTGTGGGGTAATGGGGCCTTGGTTGAGGGTGCGTCGCTTCTTCCTCAGAAACGATCGTCGAGTCCTAGTGAGAGCACGCCCTGGGCAGATGTCGTCTTGGGAGATGCATGCGTCGGGCGAAAGATCTGCATCAGGATGAGGGAGTGTGGTGTTGCGGACTGTAGAGATGGTCAGCAGAGAGTCTTCGAGGCGTAAATCTGCAAGACAAGAGCGACCGTCATTGAAGGATTGAGGGAAGCCCGTGTCCCTGGGCTGCCGGCGAAGCTTGGCGGAAGTAGAAGTCGGCGGCGAAGACGCCATCATTTCAGCTTGAGGTACGGGTTTCGATTCAGTGGTCATCGATTCCAAAATATAGGGATCTTTCTTCGCTAATGGCAAGGACAAAAGGAGGAAGGCTCAATCCCGAGAGGGGGGAGACAAAAAGGGGATGTCTGAACGAACCGGGAAAATATAAGTAAGTAAAAATGCAGTTGAGAGCGCGGAGCCTTTTTCGGCCCCAGAGTCTCAGAAACTGCGCTCCCTCCCTCTTCTTTCTCATCGGAGGAAGTCTAAGAAGCCAAAATTACGTCAAGTCTGGGATTTAATGCGGCAAAAAATAGAGCGTATATAGAGGATCGCAGGAATAGGGAGTGAGGATTTAATGCGAGTAGGCATAGAGTATCAGTAAGGCGTCTTGTTATGCTCGTCGCGAGAAAGCTATTGCGCGTTGGGACCTCGTGATTCGCCCCTTTGACGAGGTTTTTCGCCTCTAACTACCCGAAACTGCCCATGACCCCAGCGACTAGCAAGTTGCCGTCGTGTCGGCTGCCAGATGGTGGTGGTGGTTCAGTGAAAGGAACAAGCAGTCGAGAGCGTCAACTGGGCCCTTGCAAGGAGGTCAAGAGTAAGTTTGCGGCTCTATGTGGTCCCGCTATGATTACTAAGCGTGCGCCAGTGCGTCGGGTCTGAACGTGCCTACCCTACACCGCTCCGGAGGACTGACTATGAGACAGACAAGCAACTCTCTCCTGTAAAAACTTTTTCTTGGCACCCGCTGTTAGCGCGCTGCTAGGGCAGAAAGTTTTTCCAGGCCAAAATGGCAGCAAAGACAGCTGTGGGGCTAACGGGACCCTAACAGCTGTCTGAAGAAAGGGATTCAGAGAGTTGACCTTTCTTCGTGACGCGTGTCCCCAACGACACTGAGCTTCGCGAGCTCTCGACATCGCCTCCGGGCGCTATTTCCCATGTGGTATTTGCGGCTTATCCTTACCTCGACATCCCGGCTTCGCGAGCCTTCGACATTCCGGGCTTTGCGCCCTCGATTCGATTTCCCCGTACGACCGACCTCTGTAGCCTCGGCTGCCCAGACGACATTCGCAGCATCCTGCTGCTTGACATTTAGGGTCGACGTACCCTCACCCTCATCTGCAGCCCAACGCTGCCTCGACCGACCTCCGCAGCCTTGTCTGCCCGAACAACACCAGCAGCCGTCAGCTGCTCGACTTTCTGGGCCCTCTAGTGCCCCCGACCTCAATGCACGGGCCCCAAATGGCCTGCTGCCCTTTCCGCAGCTCAAGAGCTGCATGACCGACCTCTGCAGTCGTGTACTGCCCAGAGAACCTTTTTCTTTCTGCAGCCCCGGCTGCTGCCCGGAACACCACCGGGCCTCGACGATTCGTCTCACTAGATGAGACCACTAGACACAAACCGCTGGGTCGAAATGGTACAGAGCTTACCTGGAGACCGTAGATAGAGGCGTCTGCCTCGTCTACAGAGCAGCGTTCTGGCCGCCTTGGGTTTTTCTCCTGCGAGGGTTTTCCCTAAGGATGCATAGTTCTAGGTTCGCAGCTACTGGCGACCTTAGAGGTCATGGTTCTCCTGCCTGTGGGCGTGGAAAGCTGCTTGATCTATCTGTGCAGGAGAATTCTGGGCTGGAGGGGGATTTGTTCCCGCTGACGGGATGCCCTCTTGAAGAAAACGCGCCTCTGTGCCGATGATATGCTGGATGAATTAGATGGAGGCGCTGCTGGGCGGGAGCTCTGCCAAAACCAGCTGTATTGATGTCCTGTGGGACGTGCCTCACCGGAAACTACTGTAGTGGGGGCTACTAGTAGAGAGGTGCCTTTTGGGGGTAATGAGTACAGAAAAAGCTCGAGCATGTTGACGCTCCGATCCAAGAGGCCTTGCAGATGTTTTTGAGCGAGGTTCAGTGCGGCAGCGATTGTAGATAGTTTAGCTCAGCACGTCCTGTGCTCCCTCAGGAGACTTCTGGGGCCTCACGGCCCCCCGGACGAAAAATATACATACATACATACATACATATGAGACAGACAAGTGGTGAGGGTGATGCTACCACTTGCTGAATACCGTGGTCCCCAGGCTCGCTTCGAGTTGACCCCCTCATCGCTCTCATGTTCTTCCTCCTCCTGACACTCGAATCGTCTCACAGTGCAAGCAAACACCACACCCCCATCTAGGCATTCTCACAGAGCCGGGACCAAGCGGAAGGAAGGACATGGACTTGACCCTTGCTTAAAAGGGGAAGGTGGGTGTTGGGATCTGGGATGATCGAGTCGAGAAGCAACCAGAGGGAGATAACTTTCGCTAATGGAGATTGTGGAGTCCGATGAGCTTTAGGCAGCATGGAGGATTCTCGGACGAAGGGTAGGCTATAACTATAATAGTAGGCTTGATTCGGCGTTCTGGGAACTCTGCCTTCCCATTGACTGAGGGCGAGATAAGGCGATTAGAGGCTGCGTTGGTGTGGCCCACACACACAGTCAAGTGATTCGCATAACCCCTTGCCTGTATCCTAAAAGAGACCAAGGACGCAGTCAAAATCCAGGAGGTGATGAATGCAGAGGCGATGAGTGATGTTAAAGGCGAGGAATTGGAAGGGCTGTTGACGGGCTCACGGACGTTGAAAGGCAAAAGGACTATCACCCCGAAGTCTATTGAGGCACGTATCTCAACAATTGGAACCAGCGGAGGCAATATGCAACCCCCCTGCTACGTTCCCCTGTGTCGAAACTCAGGGGGGGGTGTGGTCGAGCTGGGTTCAGAAGCAAATGGTCTGGGGGGTACCCAGTTCGGAACGGATGGAGCGGTGCCAATCAAGAAGTGAGGAGAAGGGGCTATTCCAGGCTTTGAAGCGAGTCTGGCCGTCCTTTGCCAGCGCTTGACATTGCGGCTCATCTTATTATACTGATGCTCCTTTTTGTCGACGACATAGCAGAGCTTGCACTTATCAGACTCTGTCTTTGTCTCATAGATGAGCTTTAGACCGCAAGTCTCCCCCATTCGGTACTTCTTATTGCATTGCCGCCGAAAAGGACCCCAACTCCAGTAGCCGCACGTCCACTGAGTCTGATCAAAGAATCACATGGCAGGATAGCGTTTGTGAAGATGAGAATTAGTTCTCGACGAATGCGTCCAAAGCTATGTCACTGCTGGATTGCGGTTGAAGCCGAGGTCAACTTGGCAGCTCTCCTCGCTGCGTTGGTCAACTGATTCCCCGACGTTTCCATTTGTCGGCGGCGGCAACGTGTAAGACCCGGCGCTTAGATGCGCTTTAGGAACGCCGGCTTTGTGATAGCCACTCCTCCTCCTCTTTTCACCAGGGCCTGGACAAGTACATCCGAGTGCCAGTCGGTCATCCCGAGCCGCACTCCGGGCATTCCATGCATGCCAGCTTCTGCCGGGCCTGCGGGCAACGGAACACCCACAAATCCTTCCCGGATTGGCTCCTCTGTGTGTGATGGCATGTTGGCCAAGATCTTTCGGACCTCGACTCAGGCAGAGACGGTGGCGTGCGTCGCGACTACCCTGCAGTGAACGTACACATCAAATCAACCCCGAATTCCGCAGCCAGGAGGGATCAGACTCGTATCCTAGGTCAGCCCGTCTACCCTTGCCCTGACTTCGACGCTCTTCAGGCAGACGCCCGGGATTGGCTCCCTCCCTGGAAGAGAAAGGTGTGATCTTGTTCCTTGTCGCTTGTCGAAGAAAAGGCGGCTGAACAGGAGCCTCCCAATGAAGAACAGCCCGAGAATGAGGAGAAGCCATTTGATGAAGAAGTTTCCAAGGAGGAGCCAGCTGATGGCGGCATCAACTCCTCCGTCTCCAGCGGCTCGCCGGTGCTCACCCCTAGGACTGGGGAATCGTCCATATACATTTATAGATATATACAGAAGCAACAACGTATAGGAAGAAAATGTCAAACAGGGTGAATCACAAACCCTCCGCAAGCCCAAACCGTATAGACATTTTCCTCAGACCGCCCCTCCAAGATGCTTAACGCCGTTATCTATGTCATACATCATGGGGTTTCAGACTGAGGCTCAGACTCAAACTCGGAGGCAGCCCGTTCCCAAGTCTTCAAAGCACTAGACCCCTCGCCTTCATATGCCCCGACATCAAATCAAATAATCAAGCGATCAGTAGGAATAATAAATAAGGGGGAGCGCGCGCAGAGGCAAGTAAGGCTCACGTCTTCTAGGCCACCTTACTTTGCCCGGTCCGGGCCACAGGGCCCTTCCCCTAGAATGACATCTCGAAACCATGATGGGCACCGTTTCCCATACTCATTGTCTGGTAAAGCGGCGTCCTAAACCCGCAGCAGGCGCAGTCGCTTACTTGAGGTAAGCTTCCCAAAGTAGCCGCAACCTCCGATCCCAAGCAGGCCAGACATCCAAGAAACGGTTCTTCTTTCAGTAGACCGCCCGTGGCGTCCTCCACAGCACCGGGATCTGCGCTATGTGACGCGGTGCGCCGACAACTCGCATCCGTGTGGCGTGGATGCAGCTTCGGAAACCCAGGAAAGCGAAAGCTTGGATCGAAAGACACCAAAATAACCGGCCTGAGCCGGCCGGGTATGCTTTGACCTGGTGAGTAGACCAACGTGCGTTCGTCCATAGCCCACTCAACGTCGTCTAGGGTGCCGTCGCCTTTGGGGCTAAAGATGTCGTAGATTTGGGCAAATTCGTCGTTGTCGGGCCGTGATGGGTCCTGCTTTGGGGGCCAAAAGTTGGCTGGTTCCCCAGAATGACCTTGCTGCGCCTCGCTAAGAGGGGATTGAATCTTGGGTCGTGTTCTGAGTTGTAGGAGAGGATTATCTGTGTATCGTTCATAAGTGAGGTCCATGAAAGTGCCACATGACTCGTTATAAAACCGCACAAAGCACTCTCCCATCGTGTACACCTTCCCGTCCTTCTCGCTGTCCCCAACATGCACACTTTCCTCGGGACGCCTCTCAAAGTGGGTTTCGCTATCCCATCCAAGGATATCAGAAACGTCATAGTCTCTTTCGATCGGCTGGGGTAGGACGTTCCGAATCGCATCTGGCATCGGCTGGACGAGGTGAGAGAGATCTGCGTCTGGACCAAAAAGCAGCTCCTTTTTATAGCAAGTTCTCTGACTGCCGGCGTTTTCCGGGAACCATTCGCGCCGAATCTCGACTATGCAGACTTTCCCGGTTTCCTCGTCCTTGGACAACTGGATCGAAGTCCAGCGATGATCCACCGAGCCCTCCGCCGCGTGTCGACGCCAGAGATTACGCGTCAGGGGCATCTCGAAGCTCTTGCGGGTTGCGTCATGGACCGGGAACCTCAAGGCCTTGTAAAAGAGATTCCATTTCCCGTGCTGCGGCTGCGATTGGGCTTGGTTTGATAAACAATAAAAGTAGTTGTCAAATATTTCGAAACAGACATCTATGCCTAGGTTGGACCCGAAAATGTCCCAGAGGACCAGGCTTGTCTTTGTCCAACGGTGGGTTCGGAGATTGAGGTGATCGAGCGTCCACCGATAGGTGTCATCCAAGCCCGTGGGGCTTTTGGCGCCGCAAAAGAGATAATGTTCGTTATTTCGCACAAAGAGTTTGCGTTTCGAGCGCAGTTCCAGTGCGGAAATAAACCGAACAACTTTGTCTAGTTTCAGAACGACGAGACAGTTAGACGACACGTTTCCGCAAGTCTGTGAAACCACGGAAGACAAGATGCTATGAGAGCAATACACGGGCTGGAACGAGTATGGCTTCTCTAGGCTAACGTCAGGCACGGCACGCTGCAGTAGCAAGGGCACTTCGGCTGCCACCTCGAGCGACTTGTCGCGGTGCACATTGAGCACCCGGAGCTGCTGGCCATTCACCGTGTAGCACAGAAACCCGTTGGTGTATGTGAACTGATCTGCCATGGCGAGGATACCCATGGTCCAGGGTTCCGCAGACCGGACAGCGCTTCGTCGCTTAAGAAGCCGCCGTAAGCCTCGAGCAAACGCCCGCTGTACATGTGCCTCTTTGGCCTCGGCCGAGAACCCGGCTTTCTAGGAAGAGAAAAGTCGTCAGTGGGCGTTGTCAGCTGCGAAGGTTGGCAAGAGAGGTAGGCACAACACACCCGGAGTGCGAGGCGACCGATGCGTTCATCGTAGAGGATGTAGCGGAAGTTTTGGCAAGACCGGCCGAAGCAGAAGACGCTATCAAGGTCGAAAATCTCGACGATGAGGGCGACTATCTCAATAGGAAGTCGGAGGATGCCCATTGTCATCAGTGTCTGGACGGAGTAGGAGGCTGGAGGGAGGGATGCAAGGGTAGAGATCCAGCGGGGTTCGGTCGCTCGAGATATTGGCTCTGAGAGCCTCACTCTGCCTGCCTGCGTCTGAAGTATGGCACGTTAGCCTCGCGGCACATGTCTAGCTCCGAGCGTGCAGTTTTCTATTTGGACATCTATTGAGATGGGGAGGATAGAAGGTGCAGCATACGCTAGTTCGTGCTTGTTAGGTCTCTACCTATACAAGTTTGACCGCGCTCTTAAAGATACCTCGCTTGGTAATCACAAGTTTGATCGTGTTTCTCCTATGAGATGAGATGGATGGGTACCGTCAACGACTCCCAAAATTGAGGCTCTGCCGCTCAACTTCCAACTAGGTAATTCGCAGCGCATGAGACAAAACCAACAAATCTCCCGGGATAGGTAGGTGTGTATCCCCTCTTGCAGGGTCGAAGTCAGCGCGCGCCGAGCAGAGCGTTGCATCGCGAATGACCAGGGACCAGGGTGAAGAAAAGGATGCAGCTCGATTAGGGTGTCTGTGGAAGCATAACGCCAAGCCAATCAACATCAATTACGATGCATATCGAGTCACAGCAGTGGGCACCGGACCACTGGACTACAGGACAGAGAGCCGGATTGTAAAAGGCGGTAGCCCCGTGGCTGATTTCGGCATGATCCCCAACGCATTCTCAGCTATGGATCGGAACGACAGGGGAACTACTGGGGGCCCGCTGGCTCGGGGGTGAGGCTCGATGTGGTGCGCATGAGGAAAAGATGTTGTCCTAGACACAGTCTTGTTGGTATCCGTTGTTACGTGAAGCTGAACTACATTCGTTGACTTTCAATAAACCCTTCGCTCCTGCATTCGACTAAACAATGCTGGCCTGGCCAACGCTGACACGTCCCCAGAGCCACCATTGGAAAACCCGATGAGTCCAGCCCGTCTCATGAAACCAACAGGGGGCCCAGCCAGGAGAGTCTCCGGTTGGTAGACCCCGGGCCGCCGGGGCTGCGGGAGGCGTAAAGACGTCGGCTGAACAAAAGCGCACACGACTACTCCGTACCTAGATGGTTCTTTCTCTGTGTGAGATGCAGGTAGAATAGATCCCCCAAAGAGGGAGAGTTTTCCAGTAGCCGCGACCGAGCCGAGGAATCACGATGTAGTTGTACGGGTGCCATGTGCGAGGCCCTGCGACAGCTCACAGAGGGAGCCGAGACGCAAGCTTGGGGCTAGGGGAGAGACGAAGAACGTGAGGGAAACCTGGACATCACGCCCGGCCTCACTCACCAGGCATGCAGGACAGAGACGCTGACGCGGCCGTGGTCAAAAGCGGTTAAGTCGTCGAGGGTGCCGCCAAAGCAACAACACACGCCTATCTCCGTCTGGGAGAGGGCGTCGATTATCCACGCCGGCGGGCCCAGACCTCGAGAGTGAACCCTAGGTATGTATACTACGGACTCCCCCGAGGGCGTGGAACTAGGGGGCGGCCGGGGTCAAAGGGGTGTGCGAGCTCCTCGGGCCTCGAATTGGCGTACGAAGTCGGTGGTTTCCCCATCTGCAAGTCCGCAGCCAGCTGGCCATCGGCCCCCTAGTCTTCTTCGATTCCCCATCTTAGTAGGTCGCTCTCCCTTCTCAAGAGTCAATCGCTACGAGAACGCTTCTGGTGATCAATAAATAGGCTTCTTCACCTTTCAACCCTTCGATTCTCCCAACCCCCATTACATCTTTGAGCGCAACTGTGGTTTTGGCGCCTGTTCTCAAACCCTTATCCAGCCTGTCACGGCCACTATTGCTATCCGTGTTGTCGCCTGGATTTTCGCAATGCTTCACTCGCAGCATGAAGAAGACGCACCCGCCGCCACGGGTGCCTCCGATGCTCCCGTGATGCTGGTTACCGACAATCTCGAGGGGCCCGATTTCGACTGTCGCAGCTATCGCGTTGTTCGTCTGCCGAACCAACTCGAGGCGCTCCTGGTCAGCGACCCCGAAACAGACAATGCCAGTGCTGCCCTCGATGTCAATGTTGGAAGCTTCAGTGACGAGCCCGGCATCCCTGGCATGGCTCATGCCGTCCAGTGTGTAGGTTGTCCCCGCCGGTGACTGTGGTCGCATATCTATCCCTAGAGTCTTGGCTAATACTGTCTTCCCCCTTCCATAGCTGCTTTTCATGGGCACCGAGGCTGGGAACGATTACCGCAAATATGTGTCCGATCGATTCGGAAGCTCCAAAGCGTGCACCAGCCCAACATCCACCAAGTACTACTTTGACGTCGCTGCCGATCCGGGAATCGGTGAGGATCCTTCGGATGAGAACTCATCTCCCTTACATAAGGCACTGCGCTCCTTTGCCCAGACCTTCACCAAACCGCAAATCCCGTCGGGTAACTTAGACCGGGAGCTGGAGGCTATCGATTCGGAGAACAAGAACTTGCCAAATGACACCCGGCGGCTGCGCCAGCTCGAGAAGTGTCTCTCCAATCCCAACCATCCGCACTCCCAATTCCCGGCTGAGAACTTTGAGGTGCTTAAGACACTGCTCGAGGCACGCGGGATCAATATCAGGGACAAGTTACTTGAGTTCCACGCCAAGCACTATTCCGCAAACCGCATGAAGCTGGTTGTTCTGGGTCGAGAGTCGCTTGATGTTCTCCAGAAATGGGTTGTCGAGCTATTCTCCCCGGTTGTTAACAAGAAGCTGCAACCGAACCGTTGGCAAAATGAGCTTCCCTTCCGCACGTCCGATCTCGGAATGCAATGCTTCGCCAAGCCTGTTGGGGATTTGAGCGAATTGAGGCTACACTTCCCCTTTATCGACGAGGAGTGTATGTACGCCAGTCAACCCGGGCGTTATCTTAGCCACCTGATCGGTCATCAGGGCCCTGGTAGTATCATATCCTATGTCAAGTCCAAGGGTTGGGCGAATAGACTTCGCGCTGGCGCCTACCCCGTGTGCCCTGGCACCCCTGGCATTTTCGATGTCCAGGTCCAGTTGACTGAAGAGGTATGCTTCCACCTGGACATATATATATGCGTTACAGTCTCCCTCTCTCTCCAGCAGCCTGCTAACTTGACCTTGCAGGGTCTGAAGAACTATCACGAAATCGTCAAGATTTTCTTCCAGTATATCACGCTTCTTCGCGAGTCCCCGGCCCAGGAGTGGATTTTCCAGGAACTGAAAGACGTGGCCGATTTGGAGTTCAAGTTCAGGGAGAAGACGCCGGCCAGCGAGCTCACAAACAGAATTAGCTCTGTTATGCAGAAGCCTCTGCCGCGCGAGTGGCTCCTAAGTGGCCATAGCCGCCTCCGGTCCTTTGAGCCGCAACAGATCCAAAAGGCCTTGGATACCATTCGACCAGACAACTTCCGCATGATTATTGTATCTCGCAAGCATCCCGGTAACTGGGACCTCAAGGAGAAGTGGTACGGAACGGAGTATCGGTATGAGAAGATTCCCGACGATCTGATGGCCGAAATCGAGAAGTCTGCCGTCGTGTCTTCTAAGGAGCGCTTGCCGAGTCTTCATCTGCCTCACAAGAACCGGTTCATCCCGAATCAGCTCGAGGTCAAGAGAACGGAGGTAGACAAGCCCTCTTTCGCCCCGCGCCTGCTTCGAAATGACATCAATGCGAGAACTTGGTGGAAGAAGGATGATACCTTCTACGTCCCCAAAGCCGCAATCTCGGTGAACCTAAGAACACCCTTAGTCTGTGTGTCGGCAGAGGATCACGCCAAGGCGCATTTATTTACAACTCTAGTGCATGATGCGCTTGAGATGGATTTGTACGATGCGAAGTTGGCTGGGTTGCACCACATCGTCCGTCGAAGCCCCCAGGGGCTTAGGTTGTCAATTACCGGCTATAATGACAAGTTGCTTGTCTTGCTGCAGCATATTATCATCGCTATGAGGGATATCGACATCAAAGAGTGCCATTTCGATGATGTCAAAGCGCGCTTGATCCAACAATATCATAACTGGCAGCGTGAGACAACATCTGGCGAATTTGAAGACCATCTCGACTGGCTAATGGAAGAGAACGCGTGTTTCTTTGTCGAAGAGCTTTATGTTGAACTTCCTGAGATCACGTTTCACGCGGCCCGCAAGTTTGCGAAGGAAGTACTGGCTCAGCTGCATATCCAGATGTATGTCCATGGGAACATATCTGAGGAGGATGCTTTGCGGGCGACGGACATGGTAAGGTCCATCTTAAAACCCAGCGTTCTCTCTGAATCACAATGGCCGGTCCCCCGATCGCTTATTCTTCCCCCTGGATCCAATTATGTCTTTAGGGACACGCTGAGAGGTCCCACTAATGTTAATCACCATGTCGAATACTTTTTCTACACTGGTAGCAGAGCTGATCGCACTGCTTCCGCAAAGACTCGCCTGCTTGGCGATATGATGTGCGAGGATGCGCGCACGCAACTCCCAGGCACACAGTGGTGCGAATCCCGAGAATTTTCTACGACTAGCGGACTCTACATTATCATTCGGAATGAAATGGAGCCAGAATGCCTTGACTATCTTGTCGAAGTCTTCTTGATGAGATTTGCAGCTACGTTGGACAAATTGAGTGACTATAGGTTTGCCAATCAGAAACGTTGCTTAATATCTGAGCTACAAAAGGAGCCTGAGAAGCTGGAAGGCGAGTTTTTTGAGTACTTGGAGCATACCACAAGCGGGTACTATGACTTTGGACAACGTAAGCTGAACAATCGTGCTATTTCAATAAGAGTATGCTGATAATATTATATAGGCCAGTCAGACGCAGAACGAGTTAAGACCTTGACTAAGGCGGACATCGTCGAGTTCTTCGCCAAGTACTTTGACCCAGCTTCAAACGACCGGGCAAGGCTGTCGGTTCACCTGCACGCTCAAGGCCAGGCGGATGGAGTACAAGAGCGACAGGAGGAAGCCAAGAGGAAGGCCGCGGAGGAACTTGCCAAGGAATCGAAGTCTGCCAATGGCACGGGGAAGGCTCCAAAGCCTGACCCGGCAGTCGAAATCACCGATGTGCCGGTCTTCAAGTCGAGCCTCGCGGCGAGCCCGGGAGCCCGGCCAGTGAGGGATCTGAGTGAGTACTAAGACATACGTGCTAGACTCTAAGGGGGGACGGACGGAAGGCCATTTGGGAAGTGCCAAATCCTAGAATCGTTGCAAATGGTACTTTCCACGATGATGATACTAGGCAAGGTATATATTAAAAAGGCGACTCTCTCATTAACTTGGTACACCTAGCCCCGACACTCGATCGGATGTGCTTATTCTTTGAGGTCACTTTCAGCTGTCCCAGTCTAGAGCATATCAAATATGAAAAATAATCCGCGTGACAGTTGGTTTGCTCGCCATCCAGGGCATTAGGCTCGGCGATAGCGTCGACATATGCATCCATAAGTCTCATGGCATAGCAGACCATCGCCTTTCAAAGCTCAGAAAGAACTAGGGGGCACGTCTCAGTAAGCTTGCTCCTTTACACTTTGTTGACAAGATGCAGTAGCTGGGTGTGATGGCTTAACCGGGATCGAAATTGGACGATTGGGCCTCAATCCACTATCATGCCATCTGTCACCCGTTTGGCTGCTGCCCTGTCGCATCGAGATAGCGGCCAGGCAGCTCACCGAGCAGGGTACTTAAGATAGACGGGTTAGTCATCCTCACTACATGAGCAGAGAACGGCCTCCTGATATATTATAGTGCCATAGTGGCAGTGCAGTTTCTGGCATAAAAGTGTAACTAATAACTAACACTAAGAGAGTGCCTCGCCTCGTTGGTAGGTCAGCCTTGTTGCTCCGCCGCTAGGACACGAGCTCACTTCAAGAATCGAAACCACAGTGGGTAATAAAAGGATCAGCCGCGGAAGCATCACAACGAGGCGAACTTCTCTCCTAAACATCAACATCAACATCGGCATCCCACCCATCTCATCCAACATGACCAAATCGATCCTTAGCTCTGTCAAGAGTGCATTCTCTCGCAAACACGCGTCCTCAAAGCCCGAGCAGAGAATATCCCGCGACGACGCAATGGGCCTCAACACCAATAACCCAAACTCATCTTCGTGGAACCCGAACCCCTTCCTCGATCCCTCCTCCGCTACCTCAAGCAAGGGTACTCGCAAGCCGCTCTTCCTTTCCCCCCCCTTTTCCCCGCCCTTCTGTCGATCTCGCTAACCTCTCCGCTTCCTCTCAGTCGCAAGCGCTCCTCCCCCAGCTTATTCCCTTGTTGATGCCGGCCAGGGCAGCGGCCTACTCGGCGTTCGGGGGGCTTCTCCCGCGCCTAGTCTCGCCAGCATCACAAGTGCGGAGGATAAATATGCTTTCCTGTCGACCTTTGACACTATCTTCGTTATTGACGACTCTGGCTCAATGGCCGGTCGTTCTTGGGGAGAAGTCCGCGATGTCCTCGCTGCTATTACACCCATCTGCACATCCCATGACCCCGATGGCATCGACCTCTACTTCCTCAGCCACCGCTCCGGCAAGCGTGCCTCTGGAAACAGCGCCGCGGACGGATACAACAACATCCGTGATCCCAGCCAAGTTCAATCGCTCTTCAACTCCATCCGCCCCGGCGGCGCCACACCCACAGGTAACCGTCTCCAGAGCATCCTGAAGCCTTACGTCGCCAGCCTCACCCAGGGTTCCAACGCACTCGACACTGTCAAGCCCATCAACATCATCGTCATCACCGACGGCTGCCCCACCGACGACCCGGAGAGCATCATCGTGCACCACGCCCGCAAGCTCGACCAACTCGAGGCACCTCCCCACCAGGTCGGCATCCAGTTCTTCCAGGTCGGCAATGAGCACGGCGCCGCAGCGGCCCTCCGCGAGCTAGACGATGACATTGCCGAGCTAGGTATCCGCGACATGGTGGACACTGCCGCGTGGAACTCTACAACATCAGATAACAGCCGGGCTCTGACCGCCGATGGCATTCTCAAAGTCGTGCTGGGCGCCGTCGTGCGACGTCTGGATAGGCGTTCAGTAAGGGGCGAGGTGCAAGATTGTCGTCGCCACTAAGTGGTGAAAGTTGATTAGAGAGACTAGTTGTTGTATGTTCTTGATTTTTGTATTACTATCGGGTTTGAGAAAGGGAGGCCTAGCGATCCTTTACCGGCGTTCGGGGAGACTTGGTTACGAAAGCCATGGGGAACTGCCCTAGAACATAGAACTGGGCCTTTCTGCAGGTGCTTTTTAACTGATAGACGACCTCTAGGTCACCGCTGACAGCAGCAATTTTTTCCTTCAATAACAATATGGTCATCATGTTATATGCCCAACGAAAACTGCCGGAAAAAAAAAGTACTCGAATCTATTACTGCGCCGTGACTGTGACTATTATATTCGGACTATATACCTAGGTTACAGGTTAGGTAATATGGAGACTAAAAAGACGGATGTAGCATATGGGGACATCCAGCGCATAGATCCCGGATTCTATCGTCTGTATGCCCTCGATGACTCGCCTACAGAGGACGTGAGTGAGGAGGAATGGCCAGACTCTTGGTTGACAAGAAAGGGGACATTTCAGTCGTGGGTCGAGAACCACCTATCGAAATGGTTGACTGTTGACTTCCCAGCGGGACTGCTGGGCAAGGTGGTCGAGCAGAAGAGGCAAGATGAGGAGGCCAAGCGAGATGAGGCTTTAGAGGGCTACGGAATGTCAGGGACAGTGTCGAGGGACCAGCATCTCGACCCCGAGGGCAGCATTGAGAGGTCCGCTGCCCAGGATACCATCAATAAAGGCTCCGACTCTCTTCCAAGCGAGCCCAGAGATGATCCTTCACACATCCTTCCCCCGCCGCCAACCCAACACAAGGCCCCCAAGCTCTCGTACGACGGGTCTTTTGGGGATGCATCTCATCCGGACGCCAGCAAGGACAAAACTCCAACATCGCCGGTGACCCCTTTATCACCCAATGGGCAAGTCGTACGCTCCAGATCGCCAGAGGCTAACCTGGCTGCCATCCCTTCACCGGACAAGACGGCTCCATCGGACACAAGGATCATGGCTGACACCCAAGTTCGTTCCCAACGAGACAAGGAAGCCCTTCCATTGAGACCTGCCACGAAAGAAGTTCTCCCTGGCGAGAACATAGCTCCGGTGCTATCAAGGACGGGCCATTTTGCCGCCAGCGGCTCCTCCTGTGAGCTGGAATCCTCGACGAAGACGGGCAAGCCGGCGCTACCTCTTCCAGAACCATCAACACCAATGGACAAGTCTTCGAGACAATCATCTGACATGTCCATCCGCCCCCGACATCCCATAGAATCCACACCCCCAACTCGAGGAATACCAGCCTTGGCTCCAAGCGCTCTTCCAAAGCCAAATTCTGAACGCATAGGCGGTCTTTTTGGCCCCAACTCGCTTTAGTCTGGTTCTGTGGCGCTCGCGGCCAGAACCCCTTGGGAAATGCCATCGCTCACAGGGCTGGGCGGGTTGCTGTTCAACACCATGGTGCCTGGCCATCATTCTGTTGGATTACAGCGGGAGTCAAGCCAACAAACAGCAGGGCGGCGAGGTCAAGGCCAGCGCGAGTCTTATTGAATTGAATCTTGCTAAAGGCGAGAGTGCAACTGGGTGACTAGTTCAAGGCCCTGTGGGTGACATGAAAGAGAACAGCAATGATAGGCCAGGTCTTCCTCGGAGGGAGTGGCACGCATGGTACAAGGAGGAGCATCGCCCGCAATTGAGAAAGGCGAACGAGGCGGCAAGTCTTGGCAAGTCTGGCAGAGGGGATCCTGCTGATTGGCATGAGCAGCGAGACATGCATTGCGACCAGCGATTCTCTCCGTTATCTACACAGATCCTATGACCACCTGGTCCGATTCTTCTGGAAATCCTCCTGCCAGTCCTGCCACAGGTAATAATAAAACGCGGATATCCTGCGTCGCTGCCATGACTCGTCGTCAGTTAACTTCACAAGCACCCCTAATCTGATCATTCGGATGAGCCAGCTTCTTCAGTCGCACATGCCCATTTCCCTCTTCGACTATCCATTAAGATGGCGACTCCAGGTCATCAAGGAGCGTCATAAAAGAGGTTGCTTAGCGACAGATGTTTTTGATCTCGTTTATGCCCACGATCATATCACAGAGATGTCAGGTATGCAAGCTCCTCATGCGTTGAATGAGCTCGGTAGGCTCCTCCCAGTGTTTCTCGTCGAACACTTCCCATCCAATCCATCGCTGCACCGTCCTTGCAATGATGCCGCGGTTTTTGCCTTCGGGAGCGTCATCTGCTATCCTTTCTGCAAAATCCAGCAACTGCTCTGTGAGATCCTTGAGCTGAGAGGGGCATATGAGATAATCAAAGAGTTCTGGAAAATCGGTCTGGTTTGGCCAGAAGTGCTCTTTCTGGAGATTTGGCGAGAAGCCCGCTTCGCGGTCCCATGGAGACATGAACTCTTCGCTTTTTCCCCAGGTCAAGTTTCTGTTTCGCATAGACATCGACCACGCCTCAAGATGCCTAAGCGCCGCTTCGGGAGAGCATCATGACAGAGGCTGCAACTCGGATGGAGGACCTGTACATCAGGTCCCGAGTCCGGGAGGGGGATGGCACACTCAGACACGACCTTGCACACTCAGACACGACCTTGCACACATTGGAGACCAGATACTCTGGACTAAACCAGCCGCGGTAGATTCGGAGTTTCTCGATGACATTTGGAGGTGGTTCCTTCGGGAGCGCGGTGGCTGGGATAGTGTTGGAATCAATGGTCGTCGTGCCGATGGGCAAGCACGCTTCTTGAGCAACGAACATGTCATCCTCGGGAGCTGAAGTGATGGAGTTGATCAGGTACACCACCAGTCCAAACCGGTATCTCGTCAATCAGCCACTGCCACGAATTGAGGGCAGATCCGGCCACATCAGACCAGCCATCGCTGGTATGGGTGTTGAGCAGGTTCACTCTCTCGATGGCCCTTCTAAGGTCGACCCAGCGAAGTCCACGAAACACCCAAGTGTCCTTGTTCCGATATGCGAGCCACGCCTCTTCCTTCGCAGCACCCTCGACCATCTGGTATTGATTCCATTTCTCGAAATCGAGCTGCCTCTCCATGTGATGGGCTAGCTCCCTGGCTATCTTAAAAATGTTCTTGACTGTCTTCTCCTGGCCGGGAGGAAGGCCATGGGCTGTTGCGTTGGTTCCGCCGCCAACGGTCGCGTGGAACCAGGGGTTGAACATGATGAGGGGGGCGAGTTGTGTGATGTCGAGGGCCAACTTCGTGACGTGATCAACCAAAGGGACGATAGGGGCTTCGAAGTCTTCCTCTGGGGGCTCTGCTATCTTTAGTGTTGTCCTGGGGCCGAGTGTATATGCCAGAAGTGCGAGGATGGCGCTTAACAGCACCAGAAAGCTGCCATGAAGGCACAACATCCATCTCCGCTCAACTAGCCACCTCGGCCCAGCACCCAAAAGATACACCACGTGCCACCGTCGCGCCCCTTCGTGTGCTGCTGCTGCTCAGTGCCGTCGCCAATCCGTCGCCTCCCCCATCTCCCACTAGTTTAGAAGAAGCAACCTTCGACGCCTGTTACTAGAAAGAGGGCCAGCTGGCGGCCAATCCGGGCCCCTGTATTATATGGCCTCCCTTGCCAGGGAAGCCTACACATAAGCCTCCCACCCCCTACCCCACCCATCGCCTCTGCGTTCGTCACCTCCTGGATTTTGACTACCTTCTTGGCCCCTTTCAACATATGCGCCAGCTGCTATGCGAACCACTTGACTACTTGGGCCACACTAACGCAGCTTCGCTATAACATATGGACCTCATTGCCTTGTGCCGTGCATCCACAGGGAATTGACCTTGGTCATTGGCAAGATAGAGTTCCCAGAGACGCCAAGTTAAGCCCGCCATTGCGGTTTTGTCTCTAACACCCCTGAACTTTTGATCTCTAATTCTTTGCGCAGGTTATAAGAGGTATACATGACTTGATAATCACGGTGAAGGAGAATGCCCTTGCCCCTGGCCTACCCGTGGAACTCCCATGGCATCCGAGAATAGGTCCAGCATAGTCCTATTCATGAAGGCCTCATTCAAGCCTTATATAGCTTATCCTTTGTCCGAGAATCCTCCCCATTCACACCTTATTCGAAAAGGCCCGAGGTCTGGGTGAGGGAGCCTAAGGAGCCGTTTTCAAGCATGGCGTCCCCGCCACCACCAGAGCCTCCGGCAAACAGCCGTGCGGAAGACCTTTATTCCTACATACCATACTTGCAGATACTGCGTAAAAGTCTGGTGAGTTTCTTCAGACGTTTCCTTAAACCAGCCTCGTGGTGTCCCCATAGTAGCCGCGAAGAGAGACTGGGGGCCGAATAACTGATCATCTTTCATTCTGTTCTCATGTTTTGATGCTCTGGAGTAGGCATGGAAGTGGTCCCCAGGGTGCGTTGCATAGGCGACGGGGGATTCGCAGCCCTTTATGAGAGGACCCTTTGCGTGACTAGCTAACCTTCCATCTATTAGGAGGTCGAAGCCCGGGAATCGCTAGAAACTGGGAGTGTTTCAAATAATTTCTCTGGACCCTTTGCCAACGCCGTTGTCAATATCCACGACGAACTCGCCCTCACAACTGAGGCTCTCGCCGCAGCGAATACAAGACTCTCCGACTCCCGTATAGAGCTCAGCCAAATATATATAAACCACGAAGCCGCCAAAAACCGGCTCCTGGCCGCACTCGCCCTCACTCGATGCGATGAAAGGACCCGCAATCTCACCCTTCTCGAAGGTATCGCGTTCGATAGTGTAGCAGCCCAGCTGTTCAGGGCGCATTGCGACTCGGAGGCCAAGCTGCCAGAGCTGGAGCGGTTGATTGTAGCGTATGAGGCACGGGGCAGGGAGAAGAGACTAAGGGCGGAGGAGTTGGGGACGCGGTTGAGAGAGTGGCAGCGCGAGGTCGAGAGGCTAGATGGGGAGGTCAGAGAGATTGAGAAGAGGAGAAAGGAGCTAGAGGGGAGATTTCAGAGACTGGAAGGGGAGGTTGAGACGACGGCGATGCTATTGGACAGAATGAGGAGTGTCGATATGAAGGTGGAGGGGAGGTTCGTTCCGCGGGGGGAGTTATCGCGATCGAGGACTTTGGCATGGAAACCTCCCGATGAGAACCACCATTGCACCTGGAAACAATGTACAAGGTCCTTCACTAGACGTCGGGACCTAAGGTATAAACTCCCTTTATTCCCCTGTTCTAACTATGGTTCCATGTGACCAATCTGATTCCCCCTTAGGAAGCACATGAAAACCCATACAAAGCCAGAAAAGTGCCAGGTCAAAGGATGTAAGTATGAGGCTGCCGAGCTTCGCGATTTGCATCGGCATCTTAAGACACGCCATCCGGACTTGACTCAACAAGAGGTTCAAGTTTATGAGTGCTCAGGCTGTGGCAAGTCATTCACGCGGCATGATAACTATCAGAAGCACTGGAAGCGTTTCCACCCCGTGGGCTAGATCGCATTACGACTGTCTAAGCCACGATGTTCTGATGAGAGTTTTCGAACGGCTGGGCACTAGCAAGTCACCTGTTCGATGGTCCGTTCGAAGGGAATGGTGGCTAGTTGAGGGGTGATAGTGGAGGCTCGATTTGCTCGAGGATGCGAAGTTGTTAGTGATGGTAGGCCTTAAAAGGCTGCGCACACCACCTTGGGGATGATGCGCTGCCAGAGCCGCCTAGGTTTCGAGAGGTGAGGGCAATATCGCCCTAGACGGCGAAACTGAAGAATTAGGCGGGACGGAGTGCGAGAGCAGTGGCAGGAGTAAAGGCCGGGGGAATAGTTGCCCGCAGCTGGTAACGAGACTGGTGGCGGTTGGCCAAGTAGTTTTGGTTGTGACAATACTCACCTTGACGCGCCGATGGTGCTAGTATAAATCTTGAGTAATCGGTCGCGATGGCTCCCCGAGCCTCATGCACCTCTTTGGCAGGCGTGTTGTTCCTCAAGAAATGAACTTCATTCGCCTGCTCTCTCACAAATATTTCCCTGAGCGTTACTGCCAGGCTACCGTCACTGACGCCGAGCCACCTCCGACTCATGGTAAATAGCTGCGAGCCGCAGCCGAGGAGCTGACTTATCTCTGATGCAAGAAATAAATACCGACGATACCCACGTCCAGAAAGCAACCTGCTCCATCGATCGTGTTCATCCCGGGTAAGACTGCCGAGTTCTGCTGACCAGCGTATTTCAGGACATGCCCAATTGATGCTCCGCTATCTGATGTTGAATAAGCTAGATATTCTTGAAACATCGTTCGGAATTTGCCGTACCATTCGCTTCGAGAAGAGAATCCCGACGCGGGCAGTGCATGCCACAGCCATTGATAAATCCAGCTTGGACCGCCCACCTCGACGCTTGACGACTCCATGTGGGTGCTTCCAGCCGTTGCCTTTGCGTCATCTGCGGCCCAGTGAGGGAAGATTGGGGTTTCTGGCATCTCGTCTTTCCATTCAAATATCCAATGGCCGTGATTCTCCGGTGGTCCAGTCGAGCATATCCTCAACTGTCGGGTTGCCCTTTATGGATCCCGGATGAAAGAAAATTGGCCAAAAAGAGGAGCATTTGGTTGCACAACCTTTCGCCATATCACAGATGCCTATCGGGTATTAGGCCAAAGACTGGCGCCTTCCTAAAAATACGCTTTGCTGAAGGATCTTGATGGTCTGCTAAATTGTCTCGCTCGTGCCCGGGCAGTCAGGGGATGACAAGGCAGCTGAATAAGATGAATAAAGCCAACGTTTTTTTTGCGCGCCACGCTTTGGAGAATGCGGGATTACGTCTGCTCACGGTCTGGTAACCCAGGGTTCTCAACACTTCATGATATGCCCGGCACCCCCGCTTGTGTGAAGATGGCTATATCCAACTCCCACATAGAGACTGAGATTGTTCATGATTGTTATAATACCCTAGAGTCCACTGTGGCAATCCAATTCGAGGCGAGCAACGAGTCCCAAGATTAGCCGGAAGTCATATGGAAAAATGGCCAAGAGTACTCTTTATATATCCAAGTTCGGGGCATGCTTCACTCAATGATGGCGCCGCAGAGCAAGCAGTATGCGCCCTCTATCCAGGTCTTCTCCCCGCCAGCGATATCGTCCCGCATATCTTGGATCTCCCACATGGGTTGGCCCTCACTCGTCTTGACCGTCGCCTCAAAGAGCCCCTGGTATGGCCTTTTGCCTACCTTCTTCCTTCGGCGCTTCTTGGCAGGTGTCTTCCCGGAGGCCTCGACTGTTGCCGAAAGTGCTGGACCTGGTCTTGGGGTCTTGGTATTTCGTGGGGTTTCTCGCAGGACGTTCTTGGCGTGAACGTTGTCTTGCAGCTCGCCGGCTCGGTCGTTCGTTGACTGCGTTTCTTTCTCTTCAGCTTCGGTCGGGTTGAGCCGTCGCGTCGCTTCCTCGTCGCCTTTTTCTTCCCGAACGATTGCACCCTCGGTTCGATGTGGCCTGTTGGTGCCCAGCCGTTCGAAAACTCTCATCAGAACATTATGGCTTAGACAGTCGTCATGCATCCACTTTCCACACTCGGAGTTCGTGCATTTAATCATAGTCTTGTCGGGGTTCTCGGGAGATTCGCATTTACATAGAAGGTTAACCGACTGGAGTAAATTAGACTTGTGAAAAGCTAAGCTGGAATACCTTCTGACTTACCGATAGTTCCAAGTTGCGATAGTCTAAGGCTTGCCGCCAGTACGTGTTTTGCAACTCCTCCCCATCCGATTCAGTCCATTGATTGACTAAGGCTGGCATAGTCACACTGGTAACGTTGATTATGTCCACTTGTCGTGCGTTAGTCGCAATAGAAGCCAAGCGGATGACTGGGGGAAGGGTAAAATACTGTGGTTTGATGCGATTAGTTCGTTTTGGCCATGGTAGGGTTGGCGTCCTTGAACCCTTTTCTCGCCATCTTGAGTCCCCTTGGGCAGCTCATTAGGCCGGTACATCCAATAGATACGCGCGTATACATGATGCTCATCTTTGGCCCGAATCTCGAGTATGCGCGCCACCCAACTATCTTCGGGTTGCTTGATCGGCCATATGTTTCCCATGGAAGCTGCGGTTCGTTGTTGCTTGATGGTCGACTTGTTAGCGACGCGGACGAAACCTTCGCTATAGTACTTGATGCCGTTTACTGCCATGAATACCAAGTCAGCCCCCTTATCTTGCTGAGGCTAGATGCCCTCGGATACTCACGGACGAAGCTATTGTAGCGCGTCATATCTTGCCATCGCTTGCTGGGCTCTACGGTATAGTCTAGGTCCATCGTGTCATGTGTTTTAAAGTTGCCGGTCGGAGAGAAGGGTGAGACCTGGTTTGGAACCCGTTTCTCGTCATCCTGTCCACCGTCGCGTTTACTCTTCTTGTTCTTGTGCCGCTCCTGGTCCGCACGCCACAGACCGTTCGCGTATGTAACTGAGAATGGGCATTCAGCGTAATATTCCTCCGCGACGGAGCGCGATCGCTTTCGATTAACATGCATATGATGGGTTAAGAATAGAGTAGAATAGGATAGGATATTGTAGGATATCAGGATATTAGACATAGCCAGTGTGAAGGAAAATAGGGCGCGTTTCCGGGGGGCAATTGGGGGTGGTGGTGGAAGTCAATGAGGTGTGGCTAGGCGAACAGCGGAAACATTCAAAACGCCACATACTCTAAGCGAGCTGGCGGCTCGACTTGTTGTCCTGAGCGACTTTGCGGACCGCATCGTTTCTAAGGAATTTGCAGACTGGCCTGGCAAAATATTGATGCAGTTCCTGGCGTCATTCGTCTGATTTGCGCTACCATGAAACTTCCTATCACCGCAGCCGGCCATCATCGTATTGACATATAGGTCTCAACAGTCTTCAGGGTGACAACTCTTTTTGCTTTCGACACATCGACCCTCGAGTGCCGCTGCCTTGTCGGCGCGCACTCACCCACCCACCATCTTCCGGTGTGGACTGCAGACTTGGGACTGCGAGCGTCCTCTGCGCCGGTTGCCCCCCTTATGCCGATGTCAATACATGAGAAGCCAGACCATCAGCGCAAGATCCGAACTCTCGATTCTCACAAGCCGAGTTGACAACGAGTCACGCCAATCTCCCCCTCCCACGCCCTCCAGGACCTAGCAAATTAAACCATCGCCACCGACGCGACAACTATGGCCATGGCTGCTCAACCCCAGCAATACGACTCACATGGCTTTGCCTCCGCCTTCCCCTATGACCCGGATGAGAGTCCCAAAGGTAGTCCTCTTATGACCCCTCACCATCCCAAGCTTGAACCTTCCCGTAGTCCTACCCCAGAAGCAGCTCTAGCCGAAAAGGCATCTGCAACTTGGGGAAATGCCGTTCTAATCAGACATCTCGGCGGTGGCCGGGACCTCAGCATTGCTCGTCTTTCCGATCAGGTAGCCCTGCCTTCCGATAAAGACTACCAAGACAAGGACCCAAGCCTAGGGCCTACGACGACTACTCTTCAGAACCTCGCCCACGACGCCTCCCAACTACCACTTTGCGGTGGCCACGATGCAGCGAATGTGCCTACGGCTCCCCCGCTGCGACACAGGCTTCCGCCCATCCAGAAAAACCCCCCCGGCCCCAACTCCAAAGAAACGCTGCCATCTCTGCGTTCGACCTTCGGGGACGTCCACCATGCTGAGATCCCAAGCAATGAGCATTCTACTTCTACACCAGCTGCCTCAACTTCTATTGCCGATCAAACCAGCACCCATGGGAGCAGCAATTCTACATCAAATACAGGCCAATACCCCTGTACATTTCCGAGCTGCACAGCCGCGCCCTTTCAGACCCAGTACCTGTTGAACTCTCACGCGAATGTGCACTCCTCAGCACGACCACACTATTGTCCCGTGAAGGGTTGCCCTCGAAGTGAGGGAGGCGAGGGCTTCAAGCGCAAAAATGAGATGATCAGGCACGGCCTTGTCCACGACACTCCAGGTTATCCATGCCCCTTCTGCTCCGACAGGGAGCACAAATATCCTCGTCCGGACAATCTACAGAGGTACGTAAATTACATTCCTTCCCCTTTCCGCCTGTTCGCCGAAATGTGCTAGGCTTTAGGACCTTAAGCTGATAAAAATCCTGCTATCAAAGGCATGTCCGTCAACGTCATAAAGACAAGGGCCAAGATGACCCGGCATTACGAGATGTCTTTGCACAACGACCAGGCGGACTAAAGAGAAATCGACGACGACGCCGGGCTCAGCCCTCTTAAAATGCCTCGTCTTAATACCCCAGCCACCGCGTCTTGTTCTAAGATTAAGGCAATTGTGCATTTTGGGATGAGTCACCGACATGGATAAGTGCTGATGGCAGACTCATCTGTCTGGCGTGCTACTTCTCGAGTTTCTCGTTTGTATGCTGCGTTCTACCTTATCCTTACCAAAAAGCCAATCTTGCACGGATAAAAGACAACCAGAGGAGAGCTCGGGCTCGCAGGAGAGAGTATCTCCAAGGGCTCAAGCAGCGCCTTGAAGTCTATGAGGTCCAGGGAGCCGAGGCCCCTTCGGAGGTGCAGCAGGCCGCCAGGAGAGTCACCGAGGAGAACCGCCATCTTCGTGATCTCCTCAACCGACATGGTATCCCAGATGGTTATATTTCTAGCTACCTGCAAAATAGCGCAACTACACTGTCTAGGCCGGTCTAGATGTCCCACTTCACAGCAGGCAACCCGGGCGAGGCTGTCCAGTCCTTACAGCGTGTGCTGCACCCTTAGAGGCCGGCGTCTCTCGTCCCTGAGTTGTCGTACACTATCCCGCCCGAGGAGAGTCGCGAGGCCTCAATCGCAGGTGTCTGTGCGAAACTTCACAACCGATTCGGCCCGGGCCCCAGCAACCTCTGCCTTCGAACGTTCCGCCCAGCATGGGTCAGACGTCCATTCAAGCTGCCCAAATACACCCTCAACACTACGCGGCCCATCCGGTGGTATGTGCTGTCAGGGACCACGAGCCGCGACGATGAGCGCGCAAGAAGAGGTTCAACTCTCCCGTCACCACGCCAGGATCCCCTCGAGCTAACATTTTCATAGACCAACAAGTAACCATTGCAAACCCTCATTAAGATGACAATAAGGAATGTCATAGCCGGGCTCAAACCTGCTTAGCCACAGTGGAGGGGAACGGGGCACCAAGCATCCGGTGTGGTTGCGCTGAGATATCCGCGGCCGTGCAAACGATGGCAGGCAGGGCAACGAGGACGAACATCTCCCTCCATCTCTGTTTGATAATTATCCTCTCTCGGGCATGCTTACTAGGTGTCATGCCAAGGCAGAGGCGACGATAATCCATTCCGAAACCGCAGTCCCCCAATCACCTCGAACATCCCGCCGCAAGATGTTGGCGACGGGGCTCACCATGTCTCTGCCCCGTCATCTCCTCTGGGAGCGAGAACAAAACTCATCGACAGCCAATGCGGTGCTGAAGCGGCGATACACATCACGCGGCGCGACCAACCTGACGCAGCACGACCGCGGCTGGAAAGAAGATTTTCCCATTAAGGATTACAATTCCATGGGATGGTGAATGGCCTTATTACACCACAATCCAGCTGCCGATGCAGACATTTGGTAGCGTATTGACTGCCGAATATTTAGCGGAATCACGAACCGCCTAATTATAAGGTCAGTCAGTAGCGGTTGGGTTTCGATCCATGGACCAGGTAGGCAGCGCCTCACTGACGCATGAACTTTTGGAGGCGTTCACAGGTCATCATTCTCTTATATCCCGATCTAGTACCGATCACAACTTCTTCCCAACGCGGCTGATAGCGATACGAAGGCGGTGCGCAGACAATCGCCCACCGGGGAGAGTCCCACCGCCTTGAAACATTAGGTAGATTGGGGAGAGCTCTGGATGTGATGCCGGGATCCCCAGGGACGTACTCCATGGAAGCACACTGCACCTGTGTTCATTGACCCCGGTGAGGTCATGATATAATTGGTGCCCTCGTTATTGCGTATGGAAGGGAGGAAATCTCTATCAATCAATGCATTGACAGTTCAATATCTGAACTTGAAATGAAACTTTGGGACTTCCGTGACTACAGGCAGATTCTCGAGGTATGGTGCAACCTTGCCCACTCGAGGTACAGAGAGTAGTAAATTGACTGACCCGTCTCCAACGGCCGAGATCGGGCGTCGCTGAAGTTCAGCTCGACGACGATTCGGACGCCTACGCAGAGGAGGACGAGGCATATGAAAGCGATGGGGGCGAGGATCAACATACGGCTGCGAATACATACAACTTCGGATCACCTAGTGAGAAAGGTCTGTCTAGACGTTGGGCTTGACATTGAGAGGGGTCTTATATTACTCGAGGTACAGAGAGTAGTGGCTTCTTATGCTTGTGGATTGCATGAAGCGATGCCTCCAAAGGACTTGGGTTCCGATACCGTCTGCTTGAGGAATACGCTGCATGAAACCCATAGGGCACTGAAGGGAAGACGTGCTTGGATCATGCCCCAGAGTATGGAGTAAAAAGGCCTGTTCCTCCATCGCCACCGCTGTTGTCGCTGTCATCTTTCTCACTCCTTCCCCTTTCCTCAAGTATAAATCGGAGGGCCGGCCCAGGTTATGCGGCAGGAGATGTGAGCTCTATCCTGAACAGGGAGTTGGGCATTCATCTTGCATTTCTAGAACAATCCGCCGTACTCTCCGGGTATTGATGCGATGAGATACATTGCCATGGCCTTGTGGTTGATGAGGAGGCATCGGTCGACCAGGATCGCAGGTTTGGATCGGGGTGGGGTTATCCGTGTGTCCATCGGGAGTGCTGCCATCTCGGACGGCATCGAGTTGTTGTCTCGGTGAACCAGAAGAGAGGAGATGGTGGGAAGAAGACGCTAGAACACCTCCGTCTCCTAGCGTCTGATGGCGTTAGACTTGCCATGACGAGGATGGCTGCTTGGCCAACCAGGACTGGAAGTGCAGCGGCGCCCTGGCGCGTTGAGAACATGTTTCCGCGACCCTGACCCCCTGACCCCTGACCCCAGCGCGCCAACAAGGCATGCAATCCGCCGCCTCCAAACGAGGTGGTGTGGAGCGAGCAGCCCTGCAATGCACCCCAGCTTCCCGGCCAGCGCAGATAGGAAATAGTGACGAGTCAAACGGGGAAGGGTCTCGACCGGCGCGTGTTACACAGCACATGCTGATCAGCTCGCCCTCTTCGGCGGAACAGCCATCCATCATCCACCACACCACTATCAGGCATTGTCGGATCCAGCCGAGTCCGAAATGGAAAGCCAGGGCCAAAGCACATCAAGTAGGCACGCGGTGTTGGGCGGCACCCCTATCCAAAGCACCGCCTCCGATCGAACTCTTCTTGCGTCCCCTGTCGCCAACAATCCCAGATCCCGGGACTCCTGCCGCTTACCCCGCCTTTCCCAATTGGCCAATTGCGAGCAAATCGACATGGCAGCCAAGTCGTTTCGTGCGCCTGCTTCGGTCACGAACTGGCGAACTCGCGATCTGCGTCGATGCAAGTTACTATGTTGATCACAGCCCACTGAGCCCGGCCGACTCCTTCTATTGATGGAGGGGCGCTAATCACAGGT
This sequence comes from Fusarium robinianum, assembly GCA_013623725.1. Lineage (NCBI taxonomy): Eukaryota > Fungi > Ascomycota > Sordariomycetes > Hypocreales > Nectriaceae > Fusarium > Fusarium robinianum. The sequence goes on along the minus strand of JABFFI010000016.1, from coordinate 21,869 downwards.
AGACTTCTGAGGGTTCTGTATGGAGTGGCTGTTCCAGTCGCCTCGAACCGCTGCTGTAGGTTGAAGGATTGCCAATGAGGGTTGCGACCAACCAATGCGTACTTGAAGCCCCGCTCAGACCCCTCGGATTCAACAAAACGGAGACAACTTTCCCGCCGGCATCTAAGGTAGTTAGTCGTGCCTGGTGTCTATCTGTCCCTGAGACTTAGAAGGCTGCATCGCACCTCTTCTTTGCTCATTGACGTCCGGGACCCTCAATTGTCAATATACCTGCCATCAAGCTCGGCGTTCCCGGTCCGGACCCCGAAGCTCCAGTACAACCACAGCGACTACATCGCACTTCACGTAAGCCCTTTCCGAGAGGGAAACCGCATGTTCTGTGGGCTAATTCCTTCTTGCAGGGCACCATTGGGCTCAATGAGGATACGAGACTTGCTCCTATGCTTGATCCCCCTGCTCGGCAAGGTTGGGCACACTCTACACGATAACCCAATGCCCTTTATCCTTCTTCCCTGGACCGTCTCTTGCTTCATTCCGCCCCCCCCTGATCCTCCAGTCTCCTTGTTCCACCTTTTGGAGGTTTGCCGACCTCAACAACGCTCGTTTCCTCTCCCAACCTCGCCCTCTCTCACTCTCTCTTCCTTCATCTCGTGAAATCCATTACTATTGTTTCGATCCACTATCGACTTGAAACCTTCGTTCACTTCTACTCGAGGAAAGAATCCCAAGCCCTCGTCTGGCATTCACGATGTCGATGCTATTAGAAATCTGCGCGGCGGTGTTATAGGGCGATAGCCCCGAGGCTCCATGGGAGGCAGACGGGATGTCTCGACTCCCGTCATCTTCGATGCCTGCAGAGCACCGTCCTGTCTTCGGAGTCGTTGGATTCGCTCGGCCGGGAAAGAGCAGTCTCGACATATCAAACTAAAGAACGTGGGAGGGATGCACCATTTTTTTTCTTGGGCTGCTCGGACCCGTAAGTTCTCCAAGGCCACCTCACCGCCGCAAAGAGCATCCGCAGAATGAGGTCAAAAGTAGGTTGAGACACTGCAGGCGATCGCGCTAACCCTTCTGTTGGCGCCCGAGTGGTCCGAGGGTCGCGCTGGTTTGTTTGGAAGTCTTTCTACCCCGCAAGGAGAGGCGATCCGGCAATTCAAAGGCACCGCGATTTGAGGAACTCCCTGCCGGACCACGGACTTGTTCAAATTGGCCTTGAGCCTAGTAGTTTTCCGGATGTAAATGAAAGGAAGTAGCGTCAGGACGTGACACGCGCCCATCTAACGGCGATTTTCTCATCTCCGAGTACCTACCTACCCTAGAGCCAGAAGTTTGGCGCGATTCGTCGCAGCGGCTCCCGGTGCTGAAACCTACTTCCCTGACACAGCCGCTCATAATCCCCAACCCAGATTGCATCAAGGCAAACTGTGCTGAGCGCTCTGATCGACGGCCCACCAAGAGTTGGGTATGCCCTTGCCAACCAACCTGTCTATTCCAGCTGCCCCACAGGGGCGATCCAGTTTGAAGGGGCATGCGACCAACTCCGAAGTTCCCTGACTGCTCCTTCGTGTTGTGTAACCTCACTTGGTGGCTCGAGCTCCAACGATGGGTTGCATATACGAAGACTGGCTGAATCTGTGTGGGGCTGAAACAGGATAGTTGCGCCAAAGGCTGTTGGAAGATGATGTGTTCTGGCCAAGACCCCGGCTCCTGTGGCAGGTCGGCTTTGCCATAACCTGGGGCCTTGTCCGTGCTCTGATGATCGGCGTGCCTGAGAAATTTCGTTGCGAGTTCCGCCCTGAGCCAACTACTGGGCGAACACGGCCGGTCGAGGTGCGTTCCCTGTCTAATCTTCTGTATCTGGCGAGAAAACACTGCAAATCCCCCTGTCAAATGACTCTCCTCCATAGCACCCCTGGTGTGTACATTAAAGGGTTACCCTTGCTTTAGCAGCAGATTGGGGGCTCACCTCGTCGCCTCGCCCAACCTTTGTCAATACGGGAGAAGGCTGTAGACGCCTCTGGCGAACCCATGTCCATTGTCTGCTGGATTGCAACTGGCAAGTCACCCCACAGCTACTTTCGAAGTAATCCCTGACGCACGCTCAATGAAGGAGGAAATGTCTAGAGGGCCGGGTCGATAGCGGTCGAATGCTTGTATCCAGACTTAGCCTCCTCATGCATCGGGGAATCAAGACCTATTGCGGGGTTCTCAAAATCCCGTCCTCTGTGGGATTGGTTCTGTTGCTGTTTTAGGGTCAACGTCAGCTCAAGAAAACCCCTATTTAGCGATCCAAAGACCAGTCCTACATACCTCACGGTGGTTGGATAGGTACACCTTGAGCGCCTCAGCGTAGTTTTCGAAACCTGGAGATGTCATTGCGAGGAGGATGTCTTCGTCATTAACCGTCTTGGGTTTTTCCTACAGGCATTTCTCCGATGCTATGCAAGTCGAACCGTCAGCGTTCTGCAGAAGAAAGACAAGACAGGTAGCTGTGATATTGTGCCAGGGACTTAGTTAGAAGGCGAGGTAAGACAACAGCGCCATATCCTCGAGTTCCAAACAAGGACGTAAAAACCTCACCTTCACTCGTAATGAGCGAGATGAACTCGCTGACGCATTCCTGCATACACTCCTTCGCCTCTTTAGCGATCTTGGCAATCACTGGAAGGGCTTTCTTCATAATTCGGGTAACTGGAGCAAAGTTACGAATGTTAGCATCGAGCTCGTCAGCTTTGTCGGCCTCGGAGGCGCGAGGCGCTATGGGCGACTTAGGCGAATCGCAAGACATGAGACGGCGACCAGTTCTGCACGGCTGGCAGGCTAAGACGACGAGGCAGCGCGCGCAGAGAGTGACGGACGAATCACGACAAGGCGGGCAGAGGGAATAGGACACATAAGGGACCTACCATTGGCTATAGGCAGCCACCGGTCTTGTTCTTTTATGCCCCCGAACTCGTAGCCGGCGTGTTTGCGGCTTGTGGGTCTTGTTGATCGTTCATTTGTACTTCCTCGTCGGGCGAATGTGCATGATGGTCGACGCCCTTGGGAGGGGATTGGGGGCAACCAGAAATATTGCTCTATTGGCTGGAGTGTTCGCTCGACCCGTCTCCCGCCTGTCTGTTCCAGCATGCCCCACAGGGGCGAGCTGGTTTGAAGGAGCATGCGGCCAACACCGAGCCTGACCTCAAGGCAAGAATGTGGTGCAAGCCTTGTCAAAAACCCTTGTTGAAGTTCCCTGACTGCTCCTCCGTGTTGTGTCACCTCACTTGTTGGCTCGAGCTCCAACGATGGGTTGGATATACCATGCCCGATTCGGCCTGGCTGGGCAAGGAGACTGGCTGAATCTGTGTGGGGCTGAAAAACACCAGGGTCGTTGCGTCAAGGGGATTGGAAGACAATGTCTTCCGGCCAAGACCGTGGCTCCTATAGCGCGAAAGCATGCGGCTCGATTGGGGTGGCGGGTCAACTCAGGGTACATTTTGCGTCCCGGCTCCACGCCCCGGGGCCAAAACCTGGGGGGCCTTGTCCGTGCTTTCGTGATCGGCGTGCCTGAGAAATTTTTGTTGCTAGTTCCGCCCCTGAGCCAACTACCGGGGAAAACTCATGGGCGGACACGGAGGTTCGGTGGGTTCCCTGTCACCCATCTATCTATCGCTCTGCAAGCACCCCTGATGTGTGCATTCAAGGGTGACCCTTGCTTCAGCCGCAGATTGGGGGCCATGTCACGTCGACTCGTCCAACTTCTGGCATCAATACGGGAGAAGGCTGTCAGCGGAAGCATCACGCCGAGCCAATCGCCATCACGGTAGCTACTCGTGCTTGCATCACAATTCACCTCTAGAGAGGAAGTCGTTCGTTGCACTGCAACACACCCATTCCCAGCCCCCGGCCCTTGTGGTTCGAGCATATGCGGTGTTTGCCCTTTCGACGCTTATGCGGTGGAGATTGCAGGATGTTTGGCTGGTTGGCATGGCCGAGAAAAGAGACAATAAGCCCGGGTATCTTGGCTGGATGCCTGGAGCGGGTGATGCCCCCGGCGTGCTCAATCTAGGCGAGTGGAGGGCCGGATTGCCAAGAATGAAATTCAAACCGAGGATCGCCGGCTCGCTATTGCGGGCCTGCTGGTGAGCCGGCGATCAGGGCAGAAGCTGAAGGATTCTTCTAGGCTGTCGCCTCTCCCAACATTCGCTGGCAGGCTGGCAGGCCACCGCCAGAGGTCTGGGGCCTAGACGAACGCGCCTTGGAGACAGAGGCTACGCCGCCGCCGTGGGCGTTAACTCGTCTCCGCAACTCCTCCCGGCACCTTCATCAATTGCTGTTGAACCTACCCTCTCTCAATAGACACTTTCTTCAACATTCCCAAGCAAACCAACGCAGCAGACTAGGTTCGGATCTACACGACGGGACGCCTTTGAAGAGATAACTAATAGCTGCCGCTCTGCCTGTACGGAGTATTACCGCCGGAAGCAAAGAGCGACCAAGCCCTCCCAGCCGGCCGTGACCACAGAGTCGGGGGGCCGTTCCCTGGCTTCGGGAACTATATCTTCTGGCACTTTTGCTCAGTGCAACCGCAGATGGCCTTGCAGTCGTTGCCAGAAGCGCAAGGTTTCCGAAACATGTCGCTTCAAGCACACCAAGCAGTTAGCCGCCAGAATAGCTGCTTGGGAGGACCTGAGGAGGCGCAATCTCAATGACAACGTCAACACTGGTCCCGTCGGCTCGGACATCGACTTTGGTGACAAGCGGTGTAATCAATACCCTGGGCTACATGCCTTTGCATGCGCTATTTGGGCTCAAGTTGCAGGCCGAGGTTTGTTTACGAAGTCCGGACATCCTCGCCAACACTTCCTCGACAATGTCGATCTTCACTACTACATCGCCTACCCGCCCTCTTTCCTGGAGCAGTATCAGCGGTGGTGGACACCGCGCGCCGACAACAGGCCCCTTAGCGCCCAATGGACCTGTCTCCTCCTCATGGTTTGCGCGTGCGCCTCGCGGCATACCGATGTAGACCCGCAGCGAAAGTCTGAAGCCGGCCCTGGTGATAACATCCAGCGACTTACGGAGCGCCCATGAGCTGAGCAGCACGATCCCGATCGGTTACGGCCACCTCGCTAATGTTTAGCAGCTCCTGCATTCGTGCTACTGGTTCCAGTCGCAGGCTCGCTTTCTGGAGCCTTAGCATGTTCTGAATTCGGCCATCCGCGAAGCCCAGGAACTTTGTATGTCGTTCTCATTCCGGTGCTAGAGGCGATGTCGAGTTGTCAACTAATAACTCTACTACCAGCCATTCACCAGGAGTCCAAGGGCGACCCGGTCTCTGAGTTGGAGCTGGAGATCGGGCGAAGAGTCTAGTGTGTTTTGGATACTTGGGACTGGTAAGTGGCCGTTTTCGGATATCGCACCAGGACGGAAGACTCATCGTCAACCTAGGCAAATTTCTGCCCTCCTCGGCAGGCCTGTGATTATCGACAGGGCTGACTGCGAAGTTGGCCTTCCCAGTCTTGGATCAGAAGGAACTCGGCCTTCGCCGTTGACGCGCATGAAGATGCCGTCGAGCCTTATCCGACAGCTCTTTGGTCGATTCAGCCTCACCAGGAATGTGGTGGACCCGGCCGACGTCCAGGAATATCAGAAGATAATCGAAGCCTGGATCGAAGCGTTTCCTCCGCCGTTCAACATCCACAATCCCGACAAGTCATTCAATGCTTCTTGTCCACGGATCGTGCTGCACCGGCGTCCTCTTCACATAACGGATTTCTCTATGCTGCTGGACCTAATTCGGTTGTTCCTCGCCAAGCCGTTCACCATTCAGTTCCCTAGGGCAGAGCTCCAGATCCGCAGCGACGCCGTTGGCTACTGCCTGGGGCTAATTTCTTCTCTCCGGGGCTTCTTCGACCACGTGTACCTGCGTGATGGCGAGTTTCATTATGTTTTCTTTCGCACCTTTGATGCCTCGATGGTGCTTTGCTGGGCGGTCGTATATGACGAGCACTACACCCTATCGCAGCGTGACGACGTCTTCAAGGTGACTGACGAGGCCCACTCTATGCTGCAGGGTCTTCATACGGCGACAAAGGCATCATATGTTCTCCTTGCACGAATTGTTAAACGTCTCCCTCGGACTGTCCTGACGGCAAAAGCGGCCCGGGAGAGCCCATCGGCAAAGAGAGCGCGAGTGACCGAGGTCGCTGCCACGCCTCAAAGCGCCTACTATTCCTCGCAGCATGTCAGGCAATGATTGATTTCGCCTTCTATGACGGTCGCCGAGTGTATTACGCCTCGTACGGCAGCGTCGAATTCACCACCTAGGCCTCATTCGACGACCGATGGCTCAGGTCCTGGCTTAGGAGATTCTCGTCCGGCGGGCACCCCCACTGCTGGCAGCCGCAGATGCCCATGCCGGGAACTGTCCAGCTACCTGAAATGAATGTGCCAGGAATCGCTGCACCAGAGATAGCACCGGGAATGGTTTTGACCCAGCTTCCTCCCCAGGGTGCCGTATTTGCTAATATACCAATTGAGGAGCCCAATAGCGTATGGAACCTCCAGTTTCTCGATTTTGGCTTCATCAATGCTCAAGGGGGTTAGGCTTCTAACCCAGTTACTCCAGAAAGATGTGGGATGGGACGCAATATTTCAGGAGCCCAAACCGGTCTCAACTTCGAAACCCTAAAGCTGGCAGGTGCTCACCAGGAGATCCATGACTTCCGGGGGATTGGAATGACGGAAGAGGAAGGCGAAGCCTGAGAGGACTTTTAGCCAAGAACCCAAGTATGTAAGTGCAATGCGAACCCTCAGACCTTGTTCGATACTGGCTTGGTTGAACGGGCCAATATCTTTCTATTTTGATCGCGGGGCCGCTCGCTGATGGGGAGCCCGGTCGAGTGCCTGTGCTAATTCCCATCTTCTCGCCGACCTCTTCGAAGATTGCAACCCAGCATACTTTTATGGTCCTCTACCAATCCCTCCCAACCGGCCTCGAAGTCCTCGGCCAGCTCAACTCCAAAGACAGCCAGATCTCATACCCCGACGTCCTCCGCTACAATACCCAGATCCGCGAACTCATGGCCCACGCCAAACGCGTCTGCTCCTGCCCCCTCCAACGCACAACCGTCGACATCTTCCTCCGTCGGTGCCTTATGGTCCTCCACCACCCTTTCGCGCTGCACCAGGGAGGTCTCGACCGATTCCCCGAGTTGTACTGGTCGTCGCTGGAGTGCTCCCTCGCGCTGCTCGTGCACTACCACGAGCTGTGGTGCGTGGACAAGAGCCAGCGGCTGGACCTCGTGGGGCGGGCGTTTGTGCTGGATTTTTTCTCGGCTTCGCTGACGGCGAGTCTGCATGTGTTGAGGGAGGATGCGCTGTTGGCCCAGAATGTGGTGTCGGGGTCAGATACCGCCAAGGTAGATTATCTTGGATACACTGAGGAGCTGTGTGGAGATCTGGAGTGGGGAGAGGGATACGAGTGTTTGTTATAGGACGGGTTATAGGTTGCTGTTGGCGGTGTTGAATCTGTTACCGGAGGCTTAAGGAGCTCAAAGATCGGCTGCGGATCGGAGATATAATGGAGGCTGGATGAGTGACTAGGAAGAGTTGAAAAGTTTGGCATGTTTGATACCTGGATATATCCATTGGAATACATAGGAGATAGCGAGCTCATGATTACTTTTAATGAAGCCAGGGTTTTAAGTAGGAAGTGATTGATATAGGATAGTTATGATAGCGGTTTCTAGGCTTAGGGTTCATGATATTCACACTTTTTGAGATACCTTGATCGCAATAGCAGTTGAACGAGCGATTTCTACAACGTGAATGCGATTGAGATAATGGGCCATAGTTCTCTGACTGCAGGACATTGTACGGTGACCACATCACGACGAGTATTTCTCTCGAAAGGGCCGCATAGCATCCCGTATCACAACCAGGCCACCATATGACAAGTCACTGCCCATCATGTCCTCGAGTCTTGATCGATGACGTCTTTGAAACTAGGGTTGCCAAAGGGGAAAAAAAAAGAGAGAGAGAGAGAGAGAAAACGAGGTCCTAAGAGTCACAAGTCCTCCGGCGATCTTGGTATAGATCCAGATACCTTCGCAAGGGCCGTTGGCGATTGTGAGAGTCTCAGCTGACTTCACCACACCAAAAAGGCGGGCGAGATATGGAGTCGGGAACTCTGGCAGGGTCCAGGAGATCGAGCAGGGGGCAGCCCTTACGGTTTTTGATTTGACCTCCCACACCGCGAACTGTGGAATCTACGCACTGTACACTTTGACTGATCACCTCAAGGAGATAAAAGATGTTGGTCGATACAGAAGTGATGTGAGAAGACGACGCCCATGCAGCACGATCCGTAGACAAGAAGCATCCAATGACTTATCCAGATTACGGATGTTGAATGACGGAGGAAAACGCTTCGATTTAGGCTTCGACCATCCTCTGATATTCCTGGACGTCGGCTGGGTTCGCCATATTCTTCGCGAGGCCGAATCGATCAAAGAGCTGTCGGATAAGGCGCGATTGCATCTCCATGTGCGTCAGCGGTGAAGGCTGAGCTCCTTCTGATCTAAGTTTGGGAAGGCCAACTTCGCAGCCAGCCTTGTCGATAATGATAGGCAGGGCCGAAATTTGCCTAGGTTGACGATGAGCCTTCCGCCCCGTGGCGATATCCGAAATCGGCCACTGACCAGTCCCAAGTATCGAAACCACGCCAGACTCTTCGCCAGATCTCCAGCCCCAACTCCGGGACTGAGGCGCCCTTGGTCTCCCGGTGAATGGCTGGGGGCAGAGTTGTTAGCTCACAATTCGATATCGCCCCTAGCACCGAATTGAGGACGACATACAAAGTTCCTGGGCTTCGCGGATGGCCGAATTCAGAACATGCCAACACTCCACAAAGCGAGCCTCCGACTTGAACCGGTAACACGAGAGCAGGAGCTACTAGGTATTGACAAGGTGGCCACAACCGATAGGGACCGTTCTGCTCAGCTCACAGGCGGCCTCGTGATACCACTCCGAAAGTTACTAGATGGAATCACCAGAGTCAGCTTCAAACGTCCGCTATAGGTCCACATCAGCACGCCGCAGAACGGACGAGCAAACCGCAAGGAGGAGACAGGTCTATTGGGCGCTAAGGGGTTTGTTGCCGTCGCGCGCTGTCCACCGCCGCTAATACTGATCCAGAAATGATGACGGGTAGATAATGTAGTGGTATAAGGTGACATCGTCGAGGAAGTTTCAAACGATAATGTCTAGACTTCGTTGTCAGGTATGGAAATCGGGCGAGTCTCGTGGATCAGCTTGGGGGGAAGGGAGGAGCGCTCGGTCGCTCTTTGTTTCCGGCGGTAACACTCCGCACAGGTAGAGCGGCAGCTGTTGGTTTCTTCTCGAAGGCATCCCATCGTGTAGATCCGAAACTAGTCTGCTGCATTGGTTTTGTTTAGGAATGTTGAAGAGAGTGTCTATCGAGAGAGGGCAGGTCGATGGCGATTGATGAAGATGCCGGGAGGAGTTGCGGAGACGAGTCAACGCCCACGGCGGCGGCGTAGCCTCCGTCTCCAAGGCGCGTTCGTCTAGGCCCCAGACCTCTGGCGGTGGCCTGCCAGCGTGGCAGGAAAGGGAGGGAGAGGCGGCCGCGTGGAAGAGTCCTTTAGCTTCCGGCGCGACCGCCGGCCAGCAAGCCCTCAGGAGTGAGGCGGCGATCCTCGGTTTGGATTTCATTCTTGGCGATCCGGTCCTCCACTCGCCCAGATGGAGCACACCAGAGGAATCACCCGCTCCAGGCATCCAGCCAAGATACTCAGGCTTGTTGTCCCTTTTCTCGGCCATGCCAGCCAGCCAAACATCTGAGAATCTCCACTCCATAAGCGTCAAAATGGCAAACAACGCATGTGGTCGAAGCACAAGGACTGGGGTCTGGGAGCGGGTGCGTCGCAGGTTGCGGCTAATGGCCCCCTCGACAGATGAACAGCGACTCAAGCACGAGCTGCTGGGATGGCGATTGGCTTGGCGTGATGCTTCCACAGACAGCCTTGTCCCGTATTGATGCCGGTTGGACGAGGTGAGACAGCCCCCTAAGTCGACCCAGCCCCAATCGAGCCGCATCGGATCACATTGTCTTCCAATTGCTTTGACGCCGCACCGACCCTGCTCGAGCCCCGGTCTCTTTGGTCACCCACACGTACATGTAGACAACGTTGGTGAGCCCTAAGTAGATATGGAGCAGCGTGCTGGGTCCAAGGATTGTCTGGAAAGGGGAATAGGAGGGTGAAGGTTGAGTTTGAATACGTCTTTCAGGAGTAAGAAACGGTGATGCATTTCGGTGAAGATAGATAGTACGAATGATCTAACTCTACATACCCTCTTCTAGTAAAACCCGTGCGCTCCGGCTTCCAAATTATCTAGTTCCCGAAACACCAATGCTTCTGCTCACGGATTATCATCTTCCTCGTCTTCATCCCTCAGTCTTGCTCGCGAAGGGAAAACCCCGATTGGCCCACAGCTCATCCAACAGCGTGGAGAATAGCAGACTTTTGAGGTATTACGTACTCTGACGTAGTCTTACTACGACTCCCGCTGCGATCTACGGATCAAGTTGACCAACTGCCCCGAGAAACGATTCTTTGCATGTAGGGCTCGACCATCTCTCCGAATCCAGCGTCACATATATAGGTCAATAGAAACCTCGCAGTGTCATGAATGTCTCCCTGGCAATTCCCAGAAGCCTCCCAAATGTCGGTTTGCTGAACGTCGGTATTTTGGGGGAATACAATGGAATGGGGCTCGTGTTCCAATCCAATAGACCGAATAAACAACAAAAGAACGTATGTGACACCGAGGAGTATCGCTGCGTCCTGACTCGCAGACGTCTCCTGGACCTCTAAAGATCCGCGCTTGCCAGTTCCTAATGGGTACCTGAGGGTCGCCTGCGGTTGAGGAAGCATACTCTGGGGTTTGGGGCTGTAACAAAGGCATGAGCAAATGCCAAAACGAAGGCACATAACCTACACAAAGCAAGTTTCCTTTTCCAGTCCCTCGGGGTGGTTTGTAGTCGGCGAGGCAGATAAGTCGACATCATGTGTTCTCCCGTGATCGTGTTTCGCCATGTTGTTTCTGAGTTGTGTCGGCAAATCTCTGTAGACTCAGCTCCGAGGAGGCCTATTTATACGAAAGCTTCAGCTTACGTACCCCTACGCCGAAAAACGGGAGGATTAAATGTACCTAATTCCACGACGACATACACAGATAGCCGCAGGAGGCGATCCCGTACGCCCCCCTGCTCCTTATTGCTCCTAGGATAATCATTTGCCTTACCTGTCTGCTCCTGCGTGCGACAGAGGGCGAGCCAGAAGGTTCGGGCAATACTGAGTCTAACCTCAAGACGGAAATGGGATCTCTGCACCCCTTTTGACAAAGCCTCCTGAAATCTCAGAGAGATAGTATGATCGTATTCGTAGAAGTAGGCAGCCCATCGACTCTAGTTGCCTTGTCCTATGTCCATCTGTAAGTAAGGGCGGGGGGTCGAGGCCTGAGGTGATGCATGGCGGCTTATGTTCGTCCCGTCTCTATTCCATGCAAGCATTGCAATCAAGGACCAGGGGGCCAGCAGAAATAGAGAGGGCCACCGCATTTTGAACTTCTTGTCGCCAAACTCCTTTCTCTTGCTTCTCGTATCTGCTATCGCCTAGCATTGCTACTGTTATTAGAAGCATTTCGTTCTACGTGCGTCCCTCAAAACGAAATCCATACACACGTCCCGAAGCGCCAAGCTCAGACCTTCACGAGATAAACTAAGTTGCCTGTAGTCCTGCACGCCGATGTCGTCCCTCGTATGTGCCTGGGAGGCGGAGGTTCTTGCTATGAACCGCCCGTATCCCATCCGTTCCCTCGGCGTCATTGATGTTCTCTTCACACATAAAGCTCCTAAAAAGGCTCCTAAGGATATCATCCAACCCCTCCTAGTCCTCATCTTACGTGACCACGGCGACAAAAGATCCCTCAGAAGGGCAGCGCTTCTTCGTGGCCAACGCTGGTTTATCATCCGAGTCTTCGTCGAGACTGCTCCTCAGCACCTCTGACACCATCCCCCGCTTGCGCTTCCCACCGCCCGGCCTATCAGGGTCATTCTCCCACGTCTCCATCTCATATGGATTGAAGTGACCGACTACGTCTTCTCCCAAAGCCTTGCCCAGTCTTTCTCGGAGGCCCAAAATCGGCCAAATTGGCACCCTTGTATACTTGATCCTGATACCAGAAACCGCCGCGTTATTGTCGCCAGGCGGCGCTTTGAAGGGGCTATGGAACTTCTCGAGAAACTCCTTTTTAATGTGTCCCGCGTACACAATGAATTCCGCCGTGTCCACATCGTGGGTAAGAATCCGAAGTGTGATATCCTGGAAGTTCGGGCTGGGCGGAATACTCTTGTCAGGGAGCATCGGTATCTCCCTTCCCGAGGAGAGAGGCGGCATCGGGTAGAAGTGTCGCTGGGCCATCCCTAGGAAGATGCCCACTAGGTTCGCGTCATGGTCTGAGTTGGAGGGGACGAGCAGCCGTGCCCTGAGTTGCTGGAGCCGGGACACTGGCTCGTTCCCACGCCTTTCAGAGCCTTGAGGGACCGAAAAGAGGTTATTCCGGATCATTGCGAGCTGGCGCTTGCCGATGTAGCAAATCATTGGTAGGTCTACTCGGGCTTGCGACAGCGCGCTTGATTGTGTGGAGGGCTGGAAGGAATCTGCAGGTCGCGTAGATATAGAGCGGAAAGACGAGGGTGGGGACTTGAAATCATCTGAGGGGAAATTCCACATGATATGTGCGCTCACTGCTTCTCGGTAAATGCGACCGCCAAAATAGAGGTGGAAGTAGGGGAGGACGTGTGGCTTGCTGAATGCCGCTGGCCAGAGCGTGGAGAGCACCGATTCGACGGCGTTTGAAGACAGGATGGGGGTTATCGTATCGGGGGGTAGCATCTGAGTAAGCGCGTTGCTGAGCGTCATGATTGTGTTGGAAGGGTTCAAGTGTCCTTTTGAGGGGGGAGCTCCAGGCAAAGGCGCCGGCTGAGGCGTGTCGCAAGGAGGAAGCTCCTCCCAACGCGCGCCGAGAAGCTGCGCATGGAGGTCGGTCCAGCGAATGGGTCGCAGGAAAAGCGCCTTGCCTGCATGTTGATGGAAGAGGTCGAAGAGGGAATTCTTGTCCGGCCGGAAGATGCGGCGAGGTATTCGCTTTCGGGTCGTTGCGACAGGTGCTTGCGACATTGATGGGGTCGGGTCGGCACTTGAGCCGCTGCGCGACAGGGGAGAGGATGAAGTTGATGAGCGGGACGCCGCCATGTCGAGCGAGCTGCGCAGCCGAGTACCGCTGTGGAATATAGAGCTATCGCAAAACGGCAGTTAGTGTCACGACAGATGGGCCTGCTCGGGAACGGAAAGCGTGCGTACTCACTGGGATTCAAGAGCACCGTCTTTTGTCCTCTGGTTTCGCTGGGCGGCTCGCCTGCTTATTATCCAGTGATAGGCGCTAGAGCCCGTGGGATGGGGCGAGCACGGCCCTAGTGAATGCTTCGGGGGGGGGGGGAAGAAAAAAGGGTGACCTCTCGACGAGAGCCCTTTTTACAACCAGGATGTGGCAGCGGGGGGAAGAGACCGGGGGGCAGACAGGATAAGGAGAAAGGAGTGCCGCTCAAGCGATTGGAGGTAGTTCAAGAAGGGACGTACCACAGACCCTCTCTGGCGTCTACTGGTGCGATATGCATGAGTCCAGGAGGGTCTATCAACATGTATGATGTGTTGATTCGTGACGATGACGGAGACACAACCTGTGAGCCGAGTGATGATGGCGAAAATGGAACGGCTGAGGAAGCGGCCCCCAAGCCAAGAATCAACGGCGAAGATGGCCCAGCCAGCGGTACTTCATCTAGTGGTAAGCGACATATCATATTTGCCAATATCAATTAACCCATAAAGGCACCTCCGAAACGAGCGAAGCCAACACCGACCGACGTGTGGATCAGCGGGACTGAGGAGGGCAGCGAGGGCTCATGCTGCAGACCAGGAAGAAGCAACGTCCAATGGTCAACCGTGTGTGACAAGACATCAGGGGCAGAGAGGGCGTAGAGCCGTCAATACTTGCGGGATGATGGGCCCACTAAGATATGCTGGTGTGGCTGCTGCCGGGATGAGGACCTGGGCCGGTTGAAGATCGAAACCGGCGGCCACGTTCGAAGCATGTAAGCCAACACAAGTAATTATTTATCTCGCCATCGTTCCCGATATTCTCTTCCTTGGCCAAGGCCTACTCGTGCCTCACAACCATATCGCAACTTATTATTTGGCTTGGGTTCATGACCGTTCATTGTCATCATCTCTTCTCTTACGCCGTTAATATGGATCGTCCTCACGAGAAAGAAGCCACTTGAGCGCGAGATATTCCAACATCGCCATTGTGGTTGGACTGTTGCCTTTGCTGTTATCTAAGCCTTAGTTGCTTGGTCGCTGATTTGCTTCTGCGTCTTGGCTTGGAATAGACATGCCTGGCTTCCATATTGCTTAGGAGGCATCTACTTGTCCAGTATCTCAGAGGCAGGTTTCCAAAGGCCCTCGACACAGACGTCTTCTTACCGCAGATACAGGTTTTCTGGGAGATTGTAATCTCAAAGTCTATCGTGCCTCCAGGTTCACCCCAACACTTTGTCTTCGCCGTTGGGTCCATGACCCTTTCTTGGGGGTTTATCCTATCAAAGATCATCTGGGGTTTTGACAAGGGATTGATTCTCGCGGTGCTTTGCTCTCTTTTCTATCGGTGTAGGAATTTAGAGCTTGGAGTTGGCAATTTATCGACATGTTTCCCCACGAATCCGGGTATCAAACCCCTGAGATGGGTAGTTAGGTTTCATCTGTTAGCCGCCCTGGGGATGTTGTCGGCTTTGATCCCTCCGGCCTGGATCCGTGGTCTTTGGGTGAGATAACTGCATTGAAGCGACAGGGTGCGTTTGCTGATGTTCCAAGCTTATCTCAACCACATCTGTCTTAGTGGACCTCGCTGTAAGCGCCACGCAGCTGCGTTCTGTCTGGTCGGAGATCAGGGCGATGTTTGGGTTGGAGGTTCATGGCTTCAGGGATTCAGATGGTAATGAGGAGAACGTGAAGGGATTTGGTGAGGAGACAGACCTCGTCGGTTTGGACAGCGACAACACCGATTGAGTCTTCCTCGGCTACTGGTTATGCTTTGTAGAGTAGTGCTGTATCTAATACACATGCCGCAGGAATTGGTGCTTGCGGCCGGCCTTTTTCACTTGCTCTAGATGTGATGGTGTCAGTTTGGCCACGTTGAGTGACAAGGTGTAAAAGGCATCAACCATCACCACAGCCGCCACCATCAACACTCAGCCGACAATAGGCAACGACAACGTAAGACTTCGCCAAGTGGATCTACATGGCTTTGACATTCGGGGTCATACTTCCGCTATGTGAGGGGCTACACCTCACGTTACCTGAGGTTGAGCTTCTCGCTACGACCGTGAGAAAGGGGCTGACAGAGAATACGGAATTTGAAAGTTTGTATCACGGCCTGTTGCGCGAAAAACCTGTCGCTGACATTGTTGGTAGCTATAAGGTTTACACACAACAGCCAACCCAAACGGTCCAGGCAACTCTGCTTTGGGAACTGTTTGTCAAGTGAGCAGTGGTTGGTTTATTCAAGTCATGTATTATTTACTATTACGCCATCGGGGAATCACAGGTGGCCCTGTTCCATAAACACGACTGCTCAAATGAGAGGCCTCCACTCCTTCAAATGCTTCTCGTAGGCCAGGCCACACCTAGTACACAGCCTTTCACCCTTAGCATTGACCTGCTTAGATGGTCCCGCATTTCTGCATCTACCTGAAGCTTCCATTGCGCCCTTTCCTCGGTTTCTCCGCTTGCCTTTGGTGATCGGACTCTTGGGCCCGGGGCTACGGTAATACGTCTCCCTCGAGTAGTGCAAGGCCTGAGTGGCGCGGTGCTGTTGCATGAACTGGTGGTAGATGGCAATAGACTTTCGCTGGGCCCCGGGCGGAGCATTGGCAAGGTTTTGAAACTGTGCTGGACTCAGCGAGCTGGGGTTGATGCCCTTGGCGACGAGCATCTGGTGAAGGCCGCCGGCAGCTTGACCGATGGGCACCTGAGGGCCAGGCCGATGGGGAAGGGCTTGATGGCAGCCGTCATGAGAAGAATTGACCGGAAAGGATGGGATATCTGTGATTGGGTGGCCTGCAAAGAGATCCGGATTTTGAGGCCTGATGTGTGCCGGCTGGGCGGGATCATGGCGAGGCTCGTTGAGTCTATGAGGGCGATTCTCCGGTACGAGTACGACTTCAAAATAGGATGACTTCTCGGTTCCGCTACCACATCCTTGGGTCGTTGATGAGATTTTATTGACAGGAGAGGTCATACTCATATTAATGAAATGTGATAACGTGTTGTATGTGTGTGTTCAAGAGGTGAATACGCAGTAACTGCGACTGCTTTGAGGCGGGCGGGCGAACGGGCTTGGAGGTAAAGAAAACACCTTCATCAGCTAATTTCCCCCCAGCCCTGCAATTATGGTCTTAGCCACCGGATTCCGGAACTGACTCGCCGGGTGACCCAATGAGCTCCGGAACTCCCATGCAGAACAAGATGGGTGGGCGTGCCCCTTAGCGATCAGCACTTGTTCTCACGACCACCACTCAGATTCTTTGGCGTATCGCGGCATTTCAAGTTAGCGAATACATCCTTCTATGTGTTGGTTGATCGTAGGCCCCCTGCGATGTGGGCATTGTGTTGGCCACAGGAAACACGCAGCAATCCAGCCGGGCTAATTCAGGTGAACCTTGCTTCATCTCCTGTTTTCTTTTGGGTGGCGGCCAAGCAAGTCGCCCATTCCTACGCTGCGCGTAATTTGATACGCCCTCCCCAGACTGGGGGATGTTTGGGCGGGAGAGGTTCACTCAGTGGTTGATAATCCCGTGCTCGTCTCACTGGTCCTTTTGCTAAGGTTTCTTGTTCTCCAACCTCCCCTTGGAATTCAACACGTACGATGGAACATAATATATTCCAATACGGCTTGATCCAAGGCACGTCTGGTGTCTCGTCGCGAACTATCGACAATATTGCGTGTATCACACGACACGGCACTGTGGGCTCCATCCGAAGCGATCATGTCCAATTCCTGCAAGTGCTGAAACCCAAGTTACATCGCTTCAACGTCGAGGAGCAACATGTACAGCACTTTGCCAGAAATCCTAATGGTTTCGAGGTGTAAGGTAAACCATTGCATTATGATCATGACTAACTATCAGTCAGTTACATCCAATTTTCGGGTTGGCGACGTTTTGTAGAGCTGTCATGGGAGGGAGAGCGATCTTGCAAGGCGACGGCAGAGTTTCCCAAAGGGTTGAAACAGGTCATCGTCGAGCTGCGCAGGGAAACATGTATTATTCCCCTCGGGCCAGCTTCACAAGAATCACCAACGTATGCACCGGACGAGAACGATATGTATTCAACGGTCCTCGATCCAGAGATGTACGACGGCTTCTCTGTGGTCTTCACAGCTCAAAATGGCATGCGGGTGATATCAAAGCCCCTGGCATACCGTGGGCCTCTCTGCAGGGCTCACGAGGCCGGTCGTTCACATGCCGCGAGGCCTGATGGGTTGGTGTGCACCCTCAAAATAAGGTCCGTATCGCTTTACCATCCTGTACTAGCTAACAGCCTAACATCTTGCAGACCTGACTTCCTGACGACGAATTCCCGGCATCTAGAAGACCCTGTCAGCAGCGAAAGCCCAGCCAATGCAGACCCCCCCGGCGATCGCGAACCTTGGGATGAAGTGGAAGAGATAGGGAGGGGCGATACTGGGTCGAATGCCGCCATCAGGTCTTGCGAGGACACCGCAGAAACCATGGTGTTGGCTACTATGGAATAGCTCGAATCCACGGTGAAGGGATGGTTGCTGCGTAACCGAGAATCACCTTACACGATGGCTGAACTCCAGGAGAAATTCCCTGGATATCAGTCCACCACTCTGAGTTTGGCTTGGTATCGTGTGAGGAGGAGGCTGAGAAAATATCATACCGAATTGTCGGCTCTGCGTGGGTGAGTTTGCCACATGAATCTAGTTTCGGGGTACTGAATCTCGTTAGGGGAAGGATATGTCCCGAGCCAAAGAAGATCAAAAGGACCGAACCGACGGCGGCACAGACGGCCATCATTGTTGGGCAGCGAAATAACAAGTGAAAGTTCAGCATCGCTGTAGCGTATGACTCAAGTTTCTGAGTCGCGTACCTCGTTCCATGAAGGCATACGATGGCTGCTGCATAGTCGACGGCGGCCAGTAAGTGGAAAACTCCTCCAGGAAAATAGGAGAAAGAGAAAGAGAAAGAATACGTAGAGTGGCCGTGAAAGCAGGGCGAAGGAATGAAATGTTGGTCGAGGAGCCTCTGCTTACCGTGCTTCGTTTGCCGCTATGAGGTCCAAGCCTTGCCACGCTCGGTACTCCGCAGTTCCTTACGGGTAACCGCAACACATCTGGGAAGTCTTCACGAGTGACTCTCGTGTTAATGGTGTAATTTGGTCCACTTGAGCATGTAGGCGTGGCTCTGGTTCCGGGAGGCCGCGGCTCTCGTCTACAGTCGGTCACGATCCCCCTGAGATCGGCAACTCAGAGGGGGTGGAGGCATGCAGCCATCCTCGTCTTGCTCCTTTTGTTTCATCAACCAAGTCGTATTGAGCCTATTTCGTATCGTTCGGTTCTGACACGCCTGCTAGTGTTTTGACATCCACACCTGCTTTCTGGTTCAAAGTTTGCACATCTTCCGCGACCTGCTCAAGGATTTGAATCCCGGGTCCTTTCGGCCCCCCCCGATACCCGTCTAGTTCCCTCTACCATTTGACCGCATCTTATGTTCTGATTTATCCTTTGCCAGCACTAGACGACCTACTCGCGGAGTCAGCTTGATTTAAACAACAATTAGGCGTACTCACCTTTATCTCATCGGATTGACTCATGCTGCGTGGCAAGGGGATGTCTGGCAGCTTCTTCATGCTCTCCAGTGTGGTGCAGTCGCCCTTTGACACTAGCCGGAAGGAAATTTGAATACGCGCTAAAGTTCTCACGAGATGTGTCAGAGGTGGTATCGGCCTACCTGATTGTGACTGTCTAGATTGGCTCGAGTGCGGGTGCTACCCGGTACGGTGCTGAAAGGTACCAGCCAAGCACTCACTGGGGCACCTGCCTTCCTCCAATGATACATAGGCACGTCGGAGGAGATGAGCGAGACGGAGTTTGGGAGCCGCAAATGCAGTCTGATCTTTGACGACTGGAGAAACTCAGAAACCTTGATCAGGAATCCTCACACCACTGGACTTAGATCACGAATGTGTACAGAGCACTGTTGTTGAAAGGAGCTGGCCCCTTATTGGTCACCACAGCACCCCTAGTGGGGCTCTCAAGATCCTAACACTTGAATTAAACAACGCTTTGGAAATCCTTTGTGCTGATCTAAATGAGGTGCCTCGAGCTGCCGCAACAACTGTGATTGAGCGTAGGGTAGGTGGAATCGTGAAAGGCCTTTTGAGTACTTAACAATCTTAACCGGCGATAGCCCACCGCGACACAGCGCAGGTCAAACGCTTCCCAAGCCGGAGGTTCTCGAATTCTTCAACAAGCATTTCAACCATCTGGGGTGACAGAGAGTTGCAGCCTTGCCATTGAAAAGTCAGACAGAGGGGTTGGAGCATCAGTCCTACCTAGGTCGTCGCCATCCCATAGCCATCGACCTCTGGTTGCCACATGCTATTCGCTTTCCCCTGATGTCGACCCCAACCGAGCCTGCTGCATCTCAACGAGCATGCTAGGAAGTAGGAGGCCTGGCATGGAACCCGTCACCTGAATCGAGCCATAAAAGTAGCTGGGGACCGAATGCGGTTGAGCGATGTCAGGAGTAGGCATCAGATGGTGGGTGATCAAAGGCGCCTGGAGAGAGTTATCGTAGTAGCAGGCCAGCGAACCAAGGCCAGAGGCTGCGAGAGACCCTCCTGTGGACTCACGAGCAGGGAGGCTACTCTGTGTACGAGGCTGCGGCCACGTATTACTTGCTGGAGGACACGGCAGCAGCGCAGGTCGCCGGACGACATCGAAGCCGGGCGGGGGAGGAGGCAGCAGAGGCTTCATGAGAGCTTTGAGGTTGTTCTTCACTTTCTCGCTTACTCCATTAAGAAGTTCGCCTGAGCCGTCCTCCTCAAGGCCCTCGAGAGCCGAGACGTGGGTGCGGAAGACAAATTTGTTAATGGCCTGAACAAAGTCCACGTGAAGCATCTGGCACTGTTGCTCCTTGCCCTGCCAGTCGTATGCGTTGGCCTTGGCTTCAACGCAGTGAACCTCCCTGTGGTACTCTTCCAAGGTATCGATTGTATCCGGAGTGAGCTTGTAAGCGACCTCGTTACGTAGAACCATGTCAACGTGCACAATATACGCGTCGACGTGGACGTCCTTGTAGTTCATGATGGCCTCGACGAGAGGGTCGTCGGGATCCCGCTTGAAGTCGGCTTCGAGTGTCTTGGGCAGGACGATCGAAGCCAATGTCCAAATGGCATTGGGCGATGATAGAAGCGCGGCGAGATATCGCTGATGTTGGTGTACATTGTTGAGAGGACGCTTGATCCGGTTGATGCGCTTGAGAGTCTGATGGAGCCAAGGCTCAACTTTTGAACCCAAGACAACATTGACAGACGAGGCCCGAGGAGTGAAAGCGGCGGCTGAAGCTGGAAGTAGCTGCACAGGCATGTCGGTTGAGTCTTTGACGGAAGCGACTTTGAGCCTGGATAGTACGAGAAGAGAATTTAGGGCTGCATTGCCTTGGAAGGAAACGAAAAACGGTGGGAAGACATGTTCAATACCTAGGTAATGATACTCAGCTTTCCGGTTGATGGGAAATAACGCAATCGGCTCTGGGGAAGGTTAGTCGGAAGAATAACTACCTCGTGATTTTGCAAGCCCCGGCACTAACAACCCCCCTTAGCGACCTTGTTGATCATGTGTAGACGTGCCAAGGGACATTTGGGGGGTGATGGATGGCTCTCTAGCTTCTTTTCTGCCATGAGGCCCCCGGATGAACAGATGCCTACCTGCTTGTCCCTGGAAATGTGTCTTTCTCCGTTGTTACGCGCCATATCATGTTCAACCATCCACGCTGGCCAGCTGGTCAGCCAATGCAGTGACAAGAGTGAATCAATTGACCTTGATATCAATCACAAGGTGGCACTGAAACTCCAGCTTTATGCACATCTGACACCCAGCCTACGTCTCGTCTGTACGCACCCAATCCTGCAATGCGCTACTTTGAGCAGACCCGCTGGGCATGTGGCTACTGGCTCTTGGGTCCTTTCCGAACGCAGTGCAACAAGGAGTGCCGGATGGGCGAGGCGTGCGGTCTTAAGCTTGTCTACGAGACCAAGACTGAGCCCGATGTGTGGAAGCTCTGCCACGACACCGAGAAAGAGCAGCGTCAGTACGATAAGATGAACCGTAATGTTCAGCGCTGACGGCGTGAGGGCAACCGGACTGCGACCATTGAGCGGACGTGCAGCGAGATGCATGATGTGATGGACCAGATCTACCGGATGAGGGAAGAGCATGACCACAGGCTGCACTCGTTGGGGTATTGTGAGCCAACATCCGAGAATGTCTTTCAGGTCCAACTGACAACGCTTTAGGATAAGAAGCTGATCAACGGTCGAAATAAAGGAGGATCACTGTCTGTGCACTGCTAGGATCGCCCATCCTTGCTCTTGGTGGTACGCGGCGTGGGTCGTGCGTGCCCAGATTCGCGAATGGCTTCAGGGATGTCTACGCCA